>VNJO01003562.1:0-15906 GCA_008042535.1 Drosophila tani | reverse complement strand
AAAAGAGATGTGTAATTTTCACCTGTATTTACAATTTTCCATTTCCTGGAAATATCTTGAATTATTTTCCTAGCGGCTATGAATCAGTATTCATCCAAGCACTGGGTGCCGAGTGCCACTGCACCACTTGAGTCGAGGCGAGGCGAGGATGCTCCACAAAGCCACATGGCTCCTCGACAGTGTTTAGGTTTCACACTCGGCCGGCACAAAGGCAGATGCAACTGTTGCTGCTGCCATTGTTCTTGGTGTTGATGTTGCCTGCACAGTGGGAACTTTGTAGTAGGACATGCAACATTAAAAGTTGACCCAAACACGCTGAGAGTAAGTATTTGTCAAGGACTCTATGCGTCATCATGCTCAAAAAGAGTTCAATGACCTTTGAAGGCTTATCCTTTGCGGAAAACATGAATTCATACTAATAATGATTTATTGATACTTTTTACTAGATTTACTTAATAATAAAATATATTTCTGTGAATCTGGATGAGTAATTTAGTAATCTTAAGTAACATTTAGGAAGTTACAAGTAAAAATACTTTATAAACCAGATTCCCTGCCCTGTAGAAATACCGGATATAGGGAAAGGTATTTGTCAAGGACTCTGTGTCATCATGCTCAAAAAGAGTTCAATGACCTTTAGAAGTTTTTTTTTTTTGCGGAAAACAGTGTGAATTCATACTAATAATGATTTATTGATACTTTTTACTAGATTTACTTTAAAATTAAAATATTTGTGTGTACCTAGATGAGTAATTTAATAATCTTAAGTAACATTTAGTAAGTTACAAGTAAAAATACTTAATAAACCCGATTGCCTGCTCTGTACAAATACCGGATATAGGGAAAGGAAACCTCAAAGTGCTCTGATAATAGTTTTGGGATTAGGTAAAGGCAGCCATTTCCGCCACTGTGCGGGGTGAAAGTGTGTGCAATAAATATTCCCCTATCTATCGGCACCGAAAACCCGAATATACAATTTTCCAACGCACTTAGTCAAGTGCCCCGCCGCTCCGATAAACGAGCAATTTTCCCCCGCAGAAAAACATAGAACCATCGAAAGGTAGAACCACTTCCGGTGAAGAGAAGTGGTGAGAGAAGAGCACACTTACCCAACAGCAGGAGCTTGATGTCCTTGGCCGCCTGGATGCCATCCTCCTTGAGATTCTTCTCGATCTGTTTGGATCGCTGTATGGCGGCGCGTTCCTCGGCGGATGTGGTGCAGCCCATTGTGCGTTTTTTTTTTGGGGTTTTGGGGGGATTTGCGGAGTGCGTCGGAATCTGGATTTGGATCTGGATAAACGCGGGGACTTTCCAATACGCCTTTCTCTTCCTCTTCGTCTCACCCGCTCTCTATCTCCCTTTCTGTTGTTGCCTTATTTGTTTATGTACAGTTTAACGGTCTCCGTTCCCACTGAAAACAATAACAAATGCACACGGGTCAGGCGGGTGACTCACGGGGAGCAGTGTAATGGGCCAAACAAGGACAACCGTATGGCAGAAGCCTCTAACTGTAACTGGGCCTACTTTTATGGCAGCCACTGTCTACTGTCCAATAGGGCGCTCACTGTGTTTCAATTATATATTGTTGTTGTTTTTATTGTTGTTGTTGTTATCAGGCAGACGGAAAGCAAAAGCAAAAGCAAAGACAAACGCAAACGCAATGATAGCCAGCTAATTTGCATATGGAGCATGTTTTGTGATATCGAAAAAAATAAAAAAAACCAAATATTCATCAATCGCTCTGATAAGATAAGGCATCGGGCCATAGATATCGCCACATCTTGATAAGAGCGAGCTAATTTATCATGTAAGTGAATTAGTTTTGGGGAAAATATATCCTTGCTTTTGATTTTACTCTTTTATTATTATTATTACTTATTTTAAGATTAATTTTAAACTTGTTTTATGCTGTTTTTACTCCGATTTGTATTCTTTTTTTTGTGTATGTATTTAGCAGAGGGCGTAGGCGCAATGTGCCGGCTATTTGGGAAAACGCGGGTGGGGTTTGGGTTTTCGGGGGGTTTTCTTCGCCCGTTTGGAAAAATTAAGTGTTGCCAAATGTGTAAGCTCCGTTTTAATGCGCTTTTTATGCAAAAGAACAGTGCGTGGGCTTCCCGATTTCGATTGTATAAATTTTCATTTAGTTTTCGCTCCGCTCACTCACTCGCACACTCACTCACTCACAGATACTCACGCACACACTACGCACTCTCGCGCGCTGCACACACGCCACACCCCCCGCCCACTGGGCCGCGCCACCCACCACCACCCATCCCCTTTGAGTTTTCCTTTTTTTTTTTTCTTTCACATTTCAGCTTTCAGCTTCACATTTACCACCGCCTAGTTTTCCAGCCAGCGCCGTATACACACCACACAGCACACAACAGTGTGCCTGTATGCGCGCGGTCTCTGTTTCTGCTGCTTTCGCGTGAATGTATGTGTATATGCGTGCAGCAGCAGGAGGAGGCTCTTTGCTTCCTCTCAGCGCTTTTGATTTCGGCCCTTTTCCTAGCGCTTTTTCGAATCGCGTCTCGCTTGCACCCGCACTGATCTTGTTGGGCATTTACCGTTGCACTTGCCGAGCACTTGCACTTGTATTTTTGGCCGCAGTGATATTGGTAAATTACACTTTTCTAGTGTGCGAAAATTTTGGCTGCTCTCTCTCGCTTCGTTCTCTCTTTCAAACTGCAGAGGGGCCCAGTGGCGGCCAGCTGTTTTGCGCAGCTCTTGCGCAGCACTGGTTGCGGCGGGGGAGGATGTTGGCCAACACTGGTCGCAACAGCTGTGTGGATCTAAAAGAGAAAGGGATCTAAAAATCAAATTCTGGCAAAGTGCGCGGTTCGATCTTATTTTATATTTAAATTTAAAATTGTTTTAAAGCATAAAGTTTAAAATTTTAATTAATTTTTATTTTTAAGATCATTTTAGTTAGACTTGGATCTTGTAAAGATAACAAATTTGTGCGGTTAGTTTCTGCTCGTTCTAATAAGATTTTCACTGTACTAAAAACGCTCCAAACATTAAATGTTTAATCAGAAAAGCATTTATTTAATTAAGGCCAATAATGACTTAAGCCTTAACTAATGTTAATTACTAATTATAGTTACGTTTAGATTATGTTCTTTTTTTGTTTCAAAGGTAGAACTACTTAATCCATCTCACTTTTACGGATACAATAGTAATACATATAAGTTGAACTTTTTCGCCTTAAAAACTAATTATTATTTTGCCACCAAAAAGTATGCACTTTCTACTAATGGGACACTCCTTTAGGTCGTTTTTAAATTGTAATATCTATTCTAATTAATCAAAATTGAAGTAAATCCTTACTTTTCTCATTTGTTGCAAATGTTGTCTTGGGTCTAAGGGAATGTTTGTGCAAAGAGGCCATCGCCCGCCGGCTCCCCCACTTTCTGGGTGCTCTTGATGATCTTGTGCGTGCGTCGCATGTGAACGCCCAGGCTAACGCGCTCCGAAAAGCGTGTGGTGCACAGGGAGCACTGCAGCGTCTTCTCCTTGTGGATATGCCGATGCTTGACCAGGGCATTGGCATTCGTGAATGTCTTCTGGCAGATCTCGCAGACCTTGTCGCGGATATTCAGGTGCGCCTTCACGTGATCCTTGAGGTCGCGCTTGGTGAGGAAATCCTTGGGACACATGGTGCACTTGAAGGCGCGAATCTTAGTGTGCACCGCCGTCACATGGGTGGTCATTTGGATCTTCTGCTTGAAGGACTTGCCGCAGAACTCGCAGACGAAGGGCTTGGCCACATGCCTCTCGTCGTGGGTGCGCTTGTGAGTGGCCAGCTGGTTGTTGAAGGCAAAGCTCCGATCGCAGATGTCGCAGGCGAAAGCCTTCTTCATGTGCACTCGCTGGATGTGCTGGTGCAGGTGGCACCGGCGGTCAAAGTTGAGCTCGCACACAGCGCACCTGAACCAGCCGCCATCGCCCATCTTGTGGTCCCGGTACTGATGGGCCTGCAAGGCGTGATCCGTGCTAAAGGCATGCTCGCACACCTCGCACTGGAGCTTCTGGCGGAACGTCTTCGTGGGCATAAAGGCCTTGCAGCGCTCAATGTACCGCTTCTCGGGCAGGGAGAGGCCCACCGCTTGCACATCGGTGAGGGTCTTAATCCTTCGCGAATACCACTGACGCAGGCTCTGAATGGTGTCGTATATATCGTAGTGCGTGTGCACTGCCAGGCTCGGGATTTCAGTGCTCAACAAGTCGGTCATTTCCATGATGGCCGACTTGCGCTCGCTTAGATTCGAGAAGTATTTGTGCGCCGGATCGTAGAGATGCGGGAACTTTGAGTACAGATCGATGAACAGGCTGGTCAGCCGGTTCTCCTCCGTGAACACCAGCTGCCGGGGAATATATGTTTGCAGTTAGCTCTGATCTACATGCTCGTGTGCCCCGATCAACCCACCTTGATCTTGCCAAAGCTTTCATCCTCATCGCTGTCGGCCTCCTCGGGATTCCCGCACTTCCCCAAGAAGATGTACTTGGCGTGGTAGTACAGCGGCACCTGGGTCAGCTTTTGGGTCTTCTTCTGGCGCGTTATGGACGCATATTGGGAGTGTAAGCTCGAGATGCACTTCTTCAGCTTGTACGCAGTGAGATGTAGGTTGACGGACGTCTTTAGTTGCTCCAACAGCTCCTCGAAGGCGGCGTTGCGCCTATCCTTGTCCCTGTACGCCTCATCCGCTGGATCCCACAGGCACGTGTGTTGCTTGTACAGCTCTATGAACTGTGTGATCCTTGGGCTGCGCCGGTAAAACGTGGGGTTGAACTGCAGGTTGGGTTAGAGAGCTAGGATTGTTTTCTTGGCCTCCGTGATTAAAGTGCCTTACCTTTGACAAGGGACTAAAGTCAGTGGCTCCCGGTTCCGAGTCAAGCGCCATGCTGGAACTGTCTACCCCGTCTTTCGCTTCGCTGCTGGACTCTTCCGCCGAGGAGACGGGCAAGTCCACGAACATGGCCTCGGCCAGACAATCTTCCTCCTCCTCCTCCTCCTCCTCCTCCTGCTTCACCTCTCTAAACTCGTCTTCGCTGTTCACATCCTTCTCTTCAGCTTCTCCATCAGCATGCGTTCGCTGGTGGTCTTTTATGTGCTGTATAAACTCCCGCCACCGCTCCAGTTCCATCTCCACAGGGCAGGGGCAGTCATCGTCTTGGCCGCCGGCACCTGTGCAGGTTAGCATAAAGTGCTCGAAGTTGTTCCAGGCCAAAAGATTCGCGCAAATCATAATACTGATTACAAACAAATGGAATAGAGGTGGGGCAAAACAATCACACTTGCAGTGAGTGTATCGAATATGTCACCACTAGCAACATTCCATCATATCTATGGTTATCGATAGAGGTGAGACTAAAATCGATTACGAATTCGATTAATCAATGTTTTCAAATATTCTAGCCACGTTATTATTTCGTTTTAGAAACTTTACAAAATTTTGAACATATACAGGTGCCCATACAAAAATTTTAAAATTGATTCGAGTGAACTAGTTGGGTCTTCAGCTGTGCTCGCGTCTCTTGGACGTGAGCCACTACATTTCTGATGTGGGCCTGGTAGATGCAGTAGTCCTGGACATTTAGCCGGACCTTGTTCTTCTCAATGGCGCCGTACAGGTAGGAGTAGACGATGTGGTCCACGGGCACATAGTACTTTAGCCAGTTGCGCATGCGAGATCTTTAAGAAAAGAAAAATTCCAATTGAATTACTACTTTAAATTGAATAATAAAAAGGTACTTACACCAGCTCTGATCTGTTGTGCAAAAAGTTAACAAACTTTGCCAAGTTCTCCACGTCCTTGCGCAAGCTGTAAGGATTAAAACTAGTTAATAACTCGTTGAGTTTTGGTGAAATGTAACCCACTTCTCCTCCGATTCGGCAATGGTGGCACCATCGCGAATGATGCGAACCTCGAAGTAAAAGCCGTGACTGTACTTGTAACGCAGATACTGCAGACTGCCAATGGCCAGCATCTCGCTGTGCTCGAACAGGATAATGAAATCGGCCAGAATCTTGCACTCCAGCTCATCATTGCTGGCAAAGATCATAGTCTTGCCGCAGTACCGGATATATCTCAATATATTCCAGATCTCGCGCTTTGTCGTCGCCGGCATTCCGGCTGTGGGCTCGTCTAGGACCAAGATCTTGTTGTACGCGACCAGGGCCAAGGCAATCTTAACCTTGGCACACTTTTCCGCTGTGAGGAGAGCGCATTTGCGGTGCATCCAACCGGTCATGTTGAGCATCAGGCACAAGTCGTGCATTTTCTCGCCGATTTTTGCCGCCGGAACACCTCGAATCATGCACAGCAACCGGATGTGCTCCCGGGGCGTTAAATTGGGCAGCAGGCCATGGTGCTGGGGACTGTAGCCCATGTAGGTATGGATGCTCTCCAGGTCGTACTTGAAGTCCAGACCCCGCACATAGATCTCGCCGAAGGCGAATCCCTCCTCGCCCACCAGCTGCCGCATCAGGTGGCTCTTGCCGGAGTTGCGGGGCCCAAAGACGCCCATGCTCATGTATCTGAGAGGGTTAATAGGAGTTACATTTGAAAAATGGGGTGAAGTTTCCGTATTTCATTTATAAACTCACTTGTTCAAGGCAAAGGATATGGTGTTGAGTCTGTTACCCGTGTGTGGGACCTTGGCTTCCACCTGGTCTACCAAAAACACCGACTGCTTGGCCTTGCTACCATCCGCCTCTGCGATCTTCAGCTTGACATCAGCCACATCGCCATCGTCGAAGGGATATGTGGCGGTCCGCATTTTATGCAGGCTGTATATCGGTTTTTTACTTACATACTTTACCATATATGCGATCGGACTTACTCTCTGGAAGAGTGGAACTTCTTCTCCCGCCGATGCAGCTCGATCCAGAAGATTAGCACCAGGCTAATAATGGTGCAAACGACGTTGCTCACAACAGCGGGCAAAATTCCCGGCATAGCCCATTTAAAGTAGGTGCCAACTGTCGGTAATACAAAACATAATTAATAATTAAATAAGTATAAAAGAACAATAGCTATGGATTTG
The DNA here is from genome assembly GCA_008042535.1 of Drosophila tani. NCBI lineage: Eukaryota > Metazoa > Arthropoda > Insecta > Diptera > Drosophilidae > Drosophila > Drosophila tani. Next base: position 8,856 of record VNJO01003562.1, on the reverse strand, counting down.
AAATCAATTGTAAAGTATGCTATCCATACTTTAAGTTAAAGATTAAATTATAATTTCCAATCCCTAAGTCTAAGGCAGGAATTCGGGACTCACATACGCAGTGTGGGACCAACTCGTGCATATTCTCCGGGGTGCAGCCGGGATATTGCTGGCACTTGGCATGGCAAAGGGCCTCCTCCACGCACTGCGTATATATGTTGCTGATCCCGTCGAGCAGCGAGAAGCCCGGCGACATGTAGGCGCTGTAGTAGAAGAGCGTGTTGCTATTGGCCACATCCCAGTAGATGATGTACAGGACGAGACCGGATACGCAGTGCAGGATTAGGGAAACGAGAAAGGCCCGTATGACAGTCTTGTTCACGAACATGGACACCAGATATGTGATCGGTATGGCCGCCAGTCCAAAAATGGCCAGCAAAAAGAGGATGATCATGTTCTCGTAGAACCCGAACCCGCCGATCCCCATGACACGCATGATAACCACAATGATGATCGAGTATATGCAGAAGGTGAACCAGTCCCAGAACAAATTGATGCCCCAGTAGACACGCAACCCCAAACCGGCCATGTGTTCCAGGAACCGGAAGTTGTAGATGCGCTCCTCCACCAGCGGTATGATGAACACGGATACGGCCAACGGCAGGATGCAACCGATGGCCAGAGGGGCATGAATGTGGGCAATCTTGTTGTCCAGCAGGTTGATCTTCTTCGACAGTTGCGTGGGCATCGGATTGTTTTCCACCAAAACCGCTATGTTGTCTTGGTCCGGGTAGGTGAGTCTGCAGGAAAATAAATTTATTAATAAATTATAAATTAAGTATATATTTATACTCACTGGAGAATAATATTGTGCAGCAGATTGAGCGTCATGGGTGCCGAATGGAAGATGTTACTGCTGATGTAGCCATTGAGGTCGTGGTCCCCATCGGCCTCCACGGCCCCCATGCTCACCTTTTTTTTGTCATTCAGATTGTCCTGGTACGAACCCTTGGCGCAAACAAACGAGCCTTGGTGAAAGGCCCATGACGTGCCCTTATAGTGCGATTGGACCTTCGAGGTCGATACGATGTCAATGTAACCGCAATCCTTGATATTCGGTAGAGCCGACAGATCCTCTGTTTTCTGAAATCCCATGGGGATCGTGTTTTCGCGCACCTTGGGTATATCGAGCATCACCGAAAGCCGTGCAATGATAGCGATCAGTATGAAGCTGGTAATGATCATGATAATGGGCCAAACATTCGGCGCCGAATTGATCATCTTCTTGTAGAACATGGCCCGCATCCGCTGACGGCTTAGCTGCTTCTTGGACACCACCTGGTACTTGAAGGTTTGAGCTGCACAGAGATACAAAACAGAGCCAGATGCATATATCAATCCCTCAAAAACTTACTGACATCCGGAATGATCTGCTGCTGCAGTCGAAACGAGGTGACCAGCCTCATATAGATATCGGAGAGCTCCGAACCCACCACCTTGATGCTCTCGATGCCCAGCATCTTGCGATCGTTCTCCAGGTGAATGAGCAGCTTCTGTAGCCGTGGCCGGAATGCCACGGGCAACCGATAGGTCAGTGTATCTCCGATCTCGTTCTCTGGCTCCACGGGCGGTGGCAGGAATTGGTTGATATAGTCCGTGATGGGATCATCCGGCACGTAGGGTTTCTTTATGATAATCTAAACCACGAAAATGAGCTTAATAATATTGTTAAATATAGATTATCAAAATAATTACCAGATCCACGGTGCTGTTGAACCTGGCTCGCAGGAAAAACGGCGTGCCACTGGCCTCCAGTACGCCCATGCTGAGAATGCCAATCCTATCGGCCACATGCTCCGCATCTCCCACATTGTTGGTGCCAATAATGAATGCCCGATTCTCCTTCTCCGCATTGATGATCGACCAGAAGAGCTGCGACTCCCGTCCCGTCAGCGAGTTCGTTGGCTCCTCCATAATAACGATCTTCGTGTCCCCGGCCAGGCAGCAGCACAGTGCCACCAGTTGCTGGGTTCCCTGTCTCAGATTCCCAATTTTGGCCTTCCGACTGTCGATGTACGGATCCAGCACTGCCAGCCACTTCCGCTTCTCGATCTCGAAGCGATCCGCTTCGCTGGCCGTCAGCTTCAGGCGAACATGAAAGTCAATGGTCTGCTCCACGGTTAGTTTCTTATTCAGTCCATGCTCGTCGAAGCGGAAGTCCACCAGGTGACGTTGCTCACCTAAAAAATTAAATAAGGAGACCTTTCACCTTCAAATAGTTAAGAACCCTATAATGGAGAACTTTTTACACCGTGTCTATCGCAAATACCAGTTGACTTTTACTATTAAGTATTAATATCAAATATAAACTACTATTTAGGAGCTCTTAATTCTCCCCCTAAGAATTGTTAACAAACCTACCCGTGTTCACAAAGGGCTTTCCCATCAGGGACACCGAGCCGCGCAAAGGAAACTTTAGACCTGCCATCACCCTGAGGAGGGTTAGTTTGCCGGATCCCACGTGGCCGAGCAGAACGTACACCTCGCCCTGGTATATCCGCATGGATACATTCTTGATTATCTTCCGCTCAGAGTCCCGATGCGAGGTAGTGACGTGGCGCAATCGCATTAGCTCAACGCTGCCTGCGTCACCGAACTCGAAATTGTCCACAACCGGGTGCTTGCCCGTATATACAAGAGTATTCTCCGATTCCTTTAGCTTCCGGGGCCGATTGTTCACTATCCGGCGGCTGAGGTATCTACCCGGCATTCGCCACTGGATCGCCAATAGGAAGAAGAAGTAAATCATGACCGATCCTATGGCCGCGGTGAAGAGCACCACATAGTCAATGGATTGAACTATTTCGGGGCGTTCGACGGAGAGCCTGAATAGCTCCATGGCGAAGAGCAGCTGGCAATTGAAGAAGCCAACCAGGATGAAGAAGACATAGTACTTGTGGATGTCCCAGTAACGTTCCAAAATAATGGCGAAGGCGGCATACATAAAGAGCCACAGGACCAGGGCAAACAGGATCGCGTTGGTGGGATTGCCAAATATCTTGGCCACCACCATTCCGGTTACAATCATCTCCACAGTGAACAATATAATGAAGCCGATAAAGGCCGCTACCATATAGCCGGATAAGTTTGTGGAATTTTCTCCAAGGGACCAGAACAGCTGAAATGGTAAGCAGGGAAAAATAATTAAATAAATTCATAAGAAGTACAAAAAATATAGAAATTATATGTACAAAAGTTTGTGTCATTAATAAGAATGTAATTAACTATTTTTCTTGTTATATTTTGTTATTTAAATTACATTTCCGCTGCGTTAATTTAATATTTAATATCAATAAGATCATAATTTAGAGCTTACCGCAACAATCAATACAAAAATGGCGCCAAGCGCAAGCAATCGCAGAAATAGCACCAAAAACTTGAGGGCCCACTGAGTTCCAAACGAGTAACCGTAATACCACTGATGGACCATGACACCATCCTCCACCTGGGAAGCCACGTTCTGAGGGAGATTACATATTGTTATAGAGAAGACTTCAAAAAAAGTACATTTACATTTCAGTAATCTTAGAGAAAGTCAGAGAGACTTTCTTTCTTTTCCTTTAAATAAACTAAACGAGTAGGAAAGCTACAGTCGAGTGTGACCGACCGTGTGAGATACCCGGTACCCAAAGCATTGTGGGTGAATCTAAATAGCACATGATCATGGTAAATAGAAATTATTGACAAATGTTGCTAGTAACATGTTGAGAAATACACAATTGTAGCTAGGAACATGTTGCAGGAACCGATGTTGGAGTTGGAGTTTGTTCCGTGTTACAATTTCTACATTTTTTTTTGCCTATTTTCGTACTTTTGATGTTTTAAAATCAAGTTCAAAACCAAATTTCAATAATAATGTTTTTTGTTTTTCAAAATCCAGACCAGATATTATTAAAACACTCACCCGTATAATGTTCAGGAAGGGGAGCAGGTATATAAAATAGTACAGGAACGTGGGCAGCCGGGCCAGACTCATGGCGGCGCAGGGATCGTCGGCGTCCCTTCTCAGGACGTTAAACACCTCGACGGTCGGTTCCGGATAGGTGGTGACCCATTGGGCGCGCATTAGATGGTACCACTCCAAGAAGACCTGGTGCTGCAGCTGCAGGAATCCCTCGCGTATATATATATCATGCTTGTGGTTACTCTTGACCCGCTCCTTCTCGGCGTTGATGCGTCCCGAGCAGCGAGTTAGCCAAAGTCGCTCCTCGGTCTGAAAGGAATTCATCGTACGGAACTCGCTGGGGAAACGGATCGTCAGCGATAGCTCCAGGGGCGGCCCCTCCTCTTGGGAGTCGACGCCTTTGAAGACGAGACCCGCCAAGGTGGTCTTCTCGTCGAACTGATCCTGCAACTCGTTCTCGTTCTCGTAGCCGATCGTTCCATTTAGCTCCAGTGTCTTGACCACCTTCTTGGCCACCGTGGACACAAATGGCGTTTTGGGTGTGTAGGCCAGGTTATATTTCGACTTCTCCCGCCTTGAGTCTGCCATTCCACTGACATCGGATGTGAAGGTTGTTTTAAGACGAAGAAAGAACGCTGATATCGAGTGCGGCTTACGTTAATATCTCGAGGTCCTCCAGCTTGTTGGACACGATACTCTGCTCATTATCAGGGTTGCTGGGGCCATACAGCAGATGCTTGGAGTGGGCGATCGGATTGAGCAGGATTATCAGGACCATGATCACCAGGAAGACGGCCTCGCAAAGCGTGTGTCGCCACATATTCAGCTCGATGCGGACGTACCGCTTAAAAAGCAGACCCTTGCTGGCCGGCATTTTCGGGCGGGTTTTGAGTAAAATGTATAGTGTTCACAATAAAAAAAAACCAGGTGTAAATGAGCAAAACCAAGTTTTGTACACAGGATTTAGAATAAGTCTAATATTCATGAAGCTTGAACACCAATAATCACATTGTTTTCAAAGCACATTGTGTTGGTTTTCGAGTTTATAAATTTGATTTTGTTGGTTTTTTATTCTAGTATTTAGCTGTTTAAGAATCGGAGCAACTAATAAGGGTACAAATGTTTTATATTTAGTAACTCTAGTTCAAAGAACTTAAAGTTATCATGAAAAAGATAAAAACTAATTTTGAAATCCAATAAAATCCGTTATATCGATGGTGATGACAAGATTTTATTTTTGGTGTCCGATATGCTATCGAATACTATTGTTCTATAAATCGATTACTTTCTTATTATCGATAATCAAATAAGCGCTGTTGCGGTGCAACAGATTAAAAACACCAGCTAAATTTAGTTCTCTAATTAAAACACAACACTTAAACACACTTAAATGGGAGAGGACTCCGAGCAGGATCTGTGGTCAATCGACGATGACTCACTGTTCCAGGCTTGCGGACTTATTGTGGCTGCGGCGCACGCCGGCAAGTCAATCTTCATCACCTGGAATCAGTATTATTTGCTCAACTTTCGTTTCAAGAAGCCCAAGGGCGAGAGCAGCCGCGTCAAAATGACCAAGGTGCGGATACCACTGCCCACGCGGAGTGGCAGCTACCTGAGGAGCGTGCACACGCTGAAGTTCAACACGATGCTGCTGATGTCAGATGGCGGGATCTACTGCTTCGGCTCCATCAAGGCTCTGCATGCCATCAAATGGCTAAGTGGCGTTCGCTGTTTTGCCATAGTCGGCGACGGGTTCAGCGTGATTCGGGAGCAGGAGCAGCGCCTGCTGCTGCAGACCTACCTCGATCTGCCCGGCCTGGAGAAGGGCGAGAGCACGCTGCAGCACACGTTCGACATAACGTACGACGAACAGAACATATTCCAGTGCGATTGGCAGCATGACGAGTACACGCTTACCACCTTAAGGGTCTCCAGCGAAAAGGAGGAGCTGTTCACGCAGCGCCTGTTCGGGGTCACGGCCGTCAAGGAGGAGTGCGTCCACATCTTTAGCATAGGCGGGCATGTGTTTGCCCTGTGCCAAACCCAAGCCGAGACTGACGGAGGATCAGAGAGTCGTCCGTATAACATAGAGCTGCTGTGCGTGTACGCCGCGGCAGTAAAGTTCATCCGCATCCTGTCCGACCAGAACCTCTGCTTGGTGTTCCTCAGCAACGGCAGCGTGGACATGTGGTACGTTTCCAGCCTGCTCGAGGTCAAACAACGCCAGATGCATCACACGGGCGCCGAGTGGCTGGACTACGATGCAAGCAGTGAGAACGGCGACTTCTACTACACCGACGGCATGCAGCTGGTGCGACTGAGATTCAAGTACAACGGCCAGTTGGACGAGTGCTATGTCCACACCATGGTCAGGCCAGTGCCCGGCATGCAGTGCTGCACTTACCTGGACCACAGCGAGCAATTGGTCTGCCTCAGCGACAACAACATATTCTATCGCATCGCCTTCGAGGCAGGCGACCAGCAGAAGGATTCCCCCATGGCTGACGTTACACCTGAGGCCATTGAGCGGATGCGGCACAATGCTCAGGCCTTGGAGGCATATCAACGACAACCAGCTATCCTCCGGGAGGCTCTGAAGAGGGAGTATGAGAAACAGCAACTTATTGCCGTGGGCAGGAATCGTTGTGACGAGAGCCTCAGGGCATCCCTGGAATTTCATCGTCGAATTCCCAGTCACAACGATGACACGGTCCTGCTCCTGCAGCCTCAGGAGGCTCAGGTGCCGATTCTTAAAGCAGGCTCTCTTTACGCCGTGCTAAGCCTTGAGGTAATCAATAGCCAGCCCCTGCAGCGTAGCAATAACTGGCAGCTTCTGGTGTGCTATGACCACAACATCCAGGGCTACCTTTTGCCCACGGATGTGCTCTTGCACAGAAGATGTCGCCTTGTGGTGCCATTGAGGAAGCTAAAAAACGAGTTTTTGCCTAGGTTCAGCATTAAATTGGTGGCTTTTCTCGAGATTAACAGCCAGATAAGTGCTGTCCTTCTTCCCGTAGCTGTGACCCAAAGTCCAACCACTTATCGTTCCGTCTTCAGTGGAACTCGGTCGGTTGAGGAGCTCCGCTCGGAGGATCTGCAAGGAGCACCAAGTGAACCCATGATTCAGCACTCGATTCGTCTGGCCCATCGCTTGAGTCTAAGCCAAGTTGCTGCCCTTTTTAATGCCCCCAAAAACTTCAACGATAATTTATTGGACGTCTACTTTCTAGACGACGCCAAGCTGCGACTTCAAATATCTTCAAATAATTCAATTGGAACATTGGAGAGCGATGATGCCTCAGCGATTTACTATTTCAAGCAGCATTTGTCTCTGAATGCGGATAGCGTAGACCCAGAAGTCGTAACCTTGGATCAGATTTTAAAATTCCAGTGCGAAACAAAGCGATTGCACAGCAATAAGCAATATGAAAATATCGAAGAGTGCGGGGAGAATGTGGCAATGCGTTTGGAATCTAAATATACAGCTTTGAGGAGTGTCATTTACTAATAACTTGTTACTTATTACATTTTGTACACCAATTAAGTGTTGTTTATAGAAATTTATAGGCAAAGTTCCTATTAAGAGATGTTTGTTAAGCATAAAGAAATTAATTATAGTGTTTAACCTTTTTTTAAAGAAACATGTTTTGATTAAATCTATAATTATAGTTTTATTTATATTTTGTAGATATAGTTAATGGTCAACTAAGCTTGTAAAATATACATACATATATACAAAATAAAGTTTTTATTAATTCCTAAGAAAAAAATTGTTTATGATTACGTAATTATAAAGAAAAGGGTTCCTCCAATGATTACTCTTACATAGGGGAAAGGGGTCAAAAATCATCTAAATCTTGATTAAGTAATATATGGACAGCCGTATGTCTACCTATTTCTTATCATAATTTACGTCGAATATGGCAGCAATATTGATAAGCGGTTATCTTGTGTTTCGCATATCACCTGAACCTTATAAAAATTTAAAAAAAAGTCCATTTGTTGGGATAGGTTGGATTTTCTTGTTCTAAACTTGTTTAACAAAATAAAAGTCGCTCAAAAAACGAACTTTGAAAATACAAATTATAATTAACTAGCGGACCCGGCGAACTTTGTCTCGCCCTAATTCGACGCCATTATATAACCCCAGGGTAATAGTCAAACACTGCATTTCTTTATCTATATATATAAAAATGGAGCCCAAAAAATGTATCGTAAAAAACTCATCAAGAACGGCTGGGCCGATTTTGTTCAATTTTTTTTTCATATCGCTCTATACTAAATAAAGAAATGCAGTGTTTGACTATTACCCTGGGGTTATATAATGGCGTCGAATTAGGGCGAGACAAAGTTCGTTGGAGAACGACGCCTATACAATGGATATCCATCGTTTCCACTGATTGTTTCAGCCACCAACGGACGGGGAAATCGTTTTGTGCAATTTCCGTTTTCCATGCATGGTGATTCTGGGTTGTGGACTCCGCAAGGGCCATGGATCATACTCGTTTTCACAACGGAATGCAGCTCCGGATCAGTTTCTGGATCTGGTATTTCGGCAGAAATAATCGAATCAATATGTTCTGGTCGGATCTAGTCGAACATCCAAAGCAAAATGTGCGCATGTGGTAAGCCACGCTTCTGCCATTCAACCGAGTACATCCAACAACGAACTACGCCAAAAACCTTCTGCTTAACGATGTAATCCATAAGAATTTTTACCTTTAGCTTGAATACTCGTGCAGTGATGTGAGGTCGATCGCTGGATGTTTGTCCTTGGTGCAACAAATTCGTAATTTCGGGCCATTTCGGATTGCATGTAAACGTGATAAATAAATCAGGTCGTCCGTAATTCCGCACGTACGTCATCGCATCTTGAGCGTACTCATGCATATGGCGCGGGCTCCCAACATAAG
>VNJO01003557.1:0-43721 GCA_008042535.1 Drosophila tani | reverse complement strand
CTACGCGAACTAGTCTCTCAGTTTTTGAGCTATCGAGCTGAAATTTTCAGCATAGTCTTATTTCTTTAGCACGCAGTATATATGTCGGAACGACCGAAATCGGACTACTATATCCTATAGCTGCCATAGGAATGATGGCGAAATTAATGTAAAAAAAAATTTAACTTCTCTGTTTTTCAACGAATTTCTATAAATTTTAAGACATAGCAGTTTTTTAAGGTTCTAGAATTACGGTTTTAATTTCATTAAGATCGGTCCACTATATCATATAGCTGCCATAGAATCGATCGGTCCATTTATATGAAAATGTAAAATTCTACATGTAAAATGTAAAATTTACAAAATTCGATGTTTTTTCAACATTACTAAAATGGTTCGATTTTCAATGATCCAATTACAGACTGCAAGGGTATACCAACTTCGGTTTACCGAAGTTAGCTTTCTTTCTCGTTTGGGTTCTTTTGGGCCACATTTGCTCATATGTAAAGTGAATTGTTTGGGCGGCTTCGGGGAGTCTGCTGGATTATGAGATCGCCATTTTCTCAGTTAGTTGGGAGGGCATATTGGCTATGGGAGTAAAAATGCAAAATATTATTTGGGCCTTCTTTTAATTTTGTAAAATAAAATTTATCTGATATACAGGGGTATTTATATTGTATATATTAGTTTCTGCCATTTTCGGTATTAATTTGGAAATAAAACTAATTTATGACTGAAGAGACTTAAATTTAATAATAAATATATATTTATTTACTTGATATTAGCGGTTAAAAATATATTTTTATTAAAATCTACATAATAGTAGACACAATACACATAAACTTATATTTCTTGAATTAAATAATTCATGAATAATCTTTAAGTTCTCCAAATGGGCTTTCTCTTAGCTCATCGCCTATTCGGCTTTCCGTATTTTATTTTCCATTGGCCCTCCCTTCCTTTTCGTTACTAACTTTTTTCGGTCTTTTTGTTAATTTCATTTGCCGTTCTCATATGTGAAGTGGTTTTGCTGCAAATAGCACCCAAGCGGGGGTTGGGCCTGCCCAATTTGGAGAATCCTGGGATGGTTTTCCGCCGTGGCAGGGGGCTTGGCGCTTTTGGCAGACGCTGTTTTGCCTGCAGTAATTTCTTAATTAGCTTGCGAACACAATGTGCTTATATACCACATAGAATATACATATAGCTGTATGTATATATACATATATGAAAGCGTTTTGGTAACATTTTTTTTGCTGGCCCTGGGTTATGCTGCATTATGGCTTGGCTGTGCAGCAGTTGGGAAAGCCAAGCGGCTGGTACTTATTTTAATTGCAGCCTTTTTGGGCCTGAAGTGGCGCAGCTTAGCGCAAAGTTTATCCACTATCTGTGTCAGACATGCACAGAGGAAAACTTCAAGGATAATTGAGATGGAGCATAAGGAATAATGGAATTTACTTAATTAATCAAAATTTTGAACAAGTCTTATACATTTAAATCACATAAAAAAACGGCTATACTTCTCGATATACCTTAGCACTTTTTATAGCCTGGAATTGCACAGTTTCTTCCCCTGATTTCCACCGACATGTTTTCTGCCCCACTAGCCATTATGTTTATCTATTTTTGTTGACAGTTCAATTAAGTACAATGGCCACAACAGTTAAATTACGCTTAAAAAAAGGACTCGCACACACACACACACAGGTCACAAGGATTGCCATTTTTGTGGTTCGCTTTTTTCCGTTTGCTTTGGAGTGTCAGTTTGGACATTATGCCTGTCGCTCTTTGTACTTTATTATCCATTTAGCACATTTATTTTATTTCCCATTCGGCGGCGCCTGCTGTTGTGGTTGCTGCCAGTGTCCTCCTCGCATTATCCTTGTTCCTGTTTCTGTTCCTGTCGTTACGGCCGCTGGTCAGCCGCCGCAAATGTGGGCAATTTTTGCTCAACGCGATGTTTCTGGTTTTTTATGGGCTTTATTTTTTAGCAGTTGTGTGTGCGAGAGAGAGTGTTTTGTGTATTTTAGTGCGTAGTCCTGGCTGGCCGAGGGGGTGATGTTGACTTCCGTCCTTCCCTCCCCTTATGTCCTGCAATTGCTGTCACTATAATAGGCTCATCAGCGTTGCGTCTTTTTTATTGTACGGCCGCTTTTATTTGCGATTTAGGTGCTTTAATCAACTGACAGTTGTGTAGCAGCGGATGTTTTATGGCCCTCAATGGGAGGCATTACACAAAAACAGGCAACACTATCAGTTTCAGACTGTCAACAATATTATTTTCTATAAATGTATGACACTCTTAGGTATCGAAATTCTTTGTAATTAATTCAGAGCTCAGCCAAAATATAATTTCCATACGCGGGGTAAGGCAGCTACAATAAAATATTATATTACTTAATTTAATTACTACTAAAATAAAGTGACAAATAATTTTATGGGTTTTTTTCTTGCTCAGTTGTTGATAAATTCCACTTTGTATAAAACAAAGGGTACAAATATAATGACTTCAAAAATCCTTTTGATTTATTATAATTTTATGTGAAACTTTATTATTGAATAAATATTCCTGTTTATGAATTGACTAATAATATGGGATTTTTTTCTCTTGCCCAGTTGCTGATGATCCGAAGTGATAAGTACTCGTTCATACCATAACGAAATTTTAGATTTAAAGACTTATTGTCACAATATCCTTAATTATTAAATAGTTTCGGCGATTTCTTCTTCCTGCGCAATTTCCCAGATGCTTGCAAGATGAGCCTAAGCCGTTTAACTGGTAATTACGACACACAGGCACTTACGGCATTAGGTTCCAGTTGCAATGCCGAATTGCGCCAACAATGGCATAATCAAATTCCATCTCATTACGCGCCATATTGTTGTAAATTAATGCAATAACACACAAACAATGTCTCCCATGCCAGGGCGACCTCGGATTTCACCCGGGCGCCGCGACTGTCGACTAAATCGAGTTGAAAAGTGCAAGCCCGGCAAGTCGCTGGCTAATTATGTGCACTTCGCCGATCGAATTACAGCTCCTATTTACGCCATTTACCCACGGAGGCCACCGGAAGCCGCCTGTTTGCGAGGCGTCAACTGTCACACACCGGCAAACATTTACTCACTCGCAGGACGACCCAAATTCGAATCCAATTGAATAACAATAAAATCCTTACTGCAATGTTTGGTTATTCGATGCCCGGGCATTGTGCTCCTGCTTCTGGTCCCTGGTCCCCTCAACCGGAGTGTGTACCTACAAATTATGTAGGCCGTGACAATTGGCAGCGCGGTGCAATGCGTAACAGGAAGTCAACAATGCTGGATCAGGATCAGTGTGAGTGCAGCTTCATCCACGTCCAGCGGATGTGCCCAGGATACAGTGTGTAAATGGTTGCAAAACGCTTTTCAAATCTCACCTCTGGCCTCGCTGCCATCGCTCCCGCTGTTGTTATTGTCGCCGCTGTGCCGCTGTGCTATTTAATGTAATTTCGCCTGCGGCCAAGCTACTGCCTAGCTAGGCCTCCAGTGCTAACCACTCAGCTACACTGTTAAAAATAATATTATGCCTTAAAATAGGATGAAGACAAATAAATACATGTAAAAATAAATATATCCAAGGAGCTAGCGTTCATTTAAAAAGCAGGAAGACAGGAATCAGAGTAGTCAACGCTCTATTAAAAATTTATATATAAATTAATTGATTTTTAGCTGTAAAAAAATTATAAATATATAAAAAAATATTTATTGTTTCTATTATAAGGTTGCAAAATGTTTTCTTACAATTTCGATTTTGGCAAAGTTAGTAGGGAAAACTGGAAAAATATATCAAAAATTAAACTAAAATATTATTAAAGATTAAGTATGCCTGCATTATTAATCAATATTGATTCTATAGGGCTTTTAAAAAATTTTATAATAGTTTTTAAGACTTTTAGGACCGCTTACTTATTCTTAGACCTTGACTAATTTTATACCTCACAAAAATACTTCATTTTTTAATATAAGTCTTGAAAACAATTAAAATGTTGGGTTTCAATAACCTAAAAAATTGTTGCTGAAATATTAATAATTTAATTAATTATTAATAAGGACCTGAAAAACTATGACTCCCAAAGTCTGAAAACTCTTCTTAATGTTCTCTGAAGGCCGATAGAGTTTAGAGATATTTAAGCTTATTTCCTTAACCTGTATTTTTTAATAATATATTAAATTGTTTAAACGAGTTAAAGCTTGAAATGCGATTGATTATTGTAAATGATTTTCTGTGGAAACTTCCGTCTGTAATTTACCTTACTCCAAATCAATACAACCCATTCCCTGTTGCCTTGACAGACACCGGAAGGGCTTCATTACAATTCCACTTACACCCCCCAATCGCACACTCACTGGGTGTCATGTGAACAAAATCATTTTAATTGCAAAAAAAAAGATTGAACAAAGTTTGCGTTTGGTTCGTTTGCTCCGCTTGTTGTTACTGTTTGTTGACGCTTCCAATCTGTCCGGGCTGCTCCTGCTCCTGCTCCTGATCCTGCTGCTGCTACTGCTGCTTCTGGTTGCCAGCAAGTGGGTATCATGGCAGCGGCCGGTAATGGCCATCCCACAGCGAACCCACTCCAGTTATAATCGCTGAAAGAATAACATATTTATAGAAAACTGCCGCAAGCACACGTTTGGTTGCCGCCCATTTTCAGTCGTGAATTGAATGAACCGAATTGCAAATGAATAAATGTGTATCAAAAGCGTATGGAAAACGAGCGGGGGGCGGTGAAAATGGTGTGAAAATTACAGGCTACGCAACATAGTGAACACTTTTCACGAAATTGACTTTGGCAAGGGTTTAGGAGGCGGTCCACCAAATGAGTTGCATGCAGAGTGTAATTACACAACAACAGCTTTATAGTACTCAATTTTTGTATTTTATTCTTTATACAGACATACATTAATAATATATCCTTTCGTTCTGGCATTAAAAAATAGGTCAGACATTTTTACTAGCTCTTGTTTTTTGAATACTTCTCCTTAAATATAGTAAGCTTTTTCATAAGATTTATTTAGGAAATTTATAGGCTTAAAAGAACAACATCTTCAAGTCCTGTGCGTCCAGGTGTGAAATTGAAGATTATCCGTGCCAAATCTTTTTATAACTTCCTTTTTGCAGCCCTGTGTGTTGACAGTCAAATTATAAAAAGTTCTCGAGACAAGTCCCTGGAGGCGCTGGCAATTCAATGTAATTTATTACCAGAAATGCAAAACACTTGAACTGTGTCATGAATAATTCCGGACGGATGCCAACACGGCTCGGTTCCTTATCTGACCGTTGGAATCTCTGCGGTTTTAAATTACCAATTTTCCAGCTCCCGAAATTGGCATTTAACCAATCGCACTCGAACCCAAAGAACCAAATCAGAGCTCGAACACGAACCCTCGAGCCCGAATCCGACTCCGACCTAACCAAAACCAAACCAATTCCCCAAACGCCGCACCGAATACTCGTACTCGAGCCCAGGCCCAAGACAGGCAGCCCACTTATCATATTAAACTATGGACAGAAGCCGGCAACCATTTAGCGAATCTTCACGTCAAAGCCAACGACGAGGAACGACCCGGAAGGGCAACCCCCGCCACCTGCAAATGGGTCGGAGTGGAGTGGAATCAACTGGGCTGGGTGCGTCTGGGGTGGTGCTGGGTATACAACCCAATTAGGAGTACGGAAAAGCAGCAGCGCCAGCAGGAACAACAGCCACCGAGTCAGTCAAAACAAAATCAAGATAAAAGCGAAATTCAATCTGTCAAAAATAGATTACAGACCAATTATGTGCTCTTTAAGAGCGCACCGAACCCCACACACGGTAGCCATACGACAGCAGGGAGTGCTTTTCCTCCCATTCCGAACCATCCATCTATGTTTGGCCATCAGGCAGGATTTCTTTTTTTTTTTATATATATGCCAACTTGTTTAGGGTCTGCGGCGTGTAATTGTGCCTGCTGCTCGGCAGGGATGCGATGTATGTGAGTTCCTGAATAACGGAGGAAGGTCTCTATTTTGGGGTTGCCCGATTGGGTTGAGTTCATTTAATCGACACCAGACAACGAGTGAGTAATTTGCCATTTAATGGCATCACAGAAGTTTGTCATATCAGGACAAATGCAAGATGACAGGCTATTAAGGGGCAGGAGGTCCTTCGAAAAGGCAGCCACTAAAAGAGACTTCCAATTGTCTGGCTTGGACCAACTAACTAACTAACTGAGAGCTAATTGCTATTAGAGGGTGAAAGTTTCAAGCACTCATTAAGGATACATTCTAAAAAATATTGGAATCTCATTACTTGTAACTAAAACTCTATTAAAATATCTTAAAATATTCTTAAAAAGAATTTGAATAGAATACAAAATACCTTCTTTAAATATCCATCTCTTAAAACAGCACAATATATCCTAGGAATGTTTTATCTAGTCTGTTAGAACTTATATTTCATATTTTATCCATAAGATTAATTGTCTGATCTATTAGTTCTTCGCTCTCCCAGTGTAGTCTTAGCTGCAATCTAAGAAGAGCTCTAAATTTTCATTACAATAAGCCATTTCCCGCACTCATTTTCCTAATTCCTCTCGCTTATTGCCTGACCAGCTTTTCACCGCTCCTTTGCCGCCGGATCGGAATGAGGGGAAATCACGACGAAAAGTTAAACAAACATCGCATACTAATCCCAGGGATATACACACTCGACTTGGCAGTCCCAAACCAATGTTTTCATGTGATATCAGCAGGACTATAAAAGCACACTCATACCCACACTCCCGGGCCCGTCCCCCTTCGAATACTTTGTTTCTAGTGCGGGACCAAATCTCTCCGAGTCCTGGCAAGCAGTTCAACTGATTCCTGATTCCCAGATTCCTGGGGGACGGGGCGGCGGCGGGCACCGGTTCAATTCTATTCAATGCCTGGCATTCTTTGTGTGTGTAAAGTACCATTTAAGGGTGATAATCGTTCGCCATTTGAGGGTGCAAAATGGAAAAATCATTGAAAGCGAACATCAGCCGGGCCGGGCAGGGCGGTGCAGGGGAGCCCAAGATTAAAAGTGCATTTAATAATAGAGCAGCGGGCGAGTGCGGGGCCGGTGGCCTTGGGGAAAACTCGACTTACTTACGTGCCATATAAGCAATGGCCAGCAATGGGATAATACTGAGAGAAATCCAAGCAGGGGCACTGTAATCAATTTCATTGAGAATTGAATGATTCTTTTTTTTTAGGTAGGACAAAGTTCCGACTAAGAAAATTTAACTAACTTTGACAGGGACCTGGACTCTCTGATAAATCTTTTCCGGCTTGGCAGCTGTTCAGATACATGTTGGGAAGGCAGAAACCAGATTTGCATTAAGTTAATTTTATCTGGTGATTATATTTTCCGGACAGATAAAGGCTTTAACTAAGATAGTAGTTTCAAATAATGTTTTGTAAATTTATATTCAATTCTTTGTCATATTAAATTGATGTCAAGATCTTATAACTACAAAATCCTCAGTGAAGAAGTAAATTAATTATATTATTTATCTATAAATTACATAATATATTTCCATTTTCTTGCTGTGTAGAGGCACTCGAGTAAGCTCCGAGTGGATTATAATGAACATCCAGTTGAGCTAAATGTCTCAATAGGACCCGCTGGCCACCCCTTCGTAAAAAACCTAATGATTCAGAATTATTTGATTGCGTGGGCGGTCTGTTGGTGGTTGGAGATTGGGTGCGCCGGATTCGAGGGGTTGCAATCGGAATGGGATGGGTTGGGATGGATGCGCCACCCCAATTGGCAGTTAAGGACATATGCTGCCACATCCGCAGGCTGACTTGTGTCGCTGTGACGTGTAAGGTTGGTATAATTCCTGCGGTTGCCAATGTCTCCCGGCTGCACTGGCAATATGTATCTAATTTTAAAGTGCACTGCCACTGCTCCTGCTTAGCCTGTTCAGTCGAAACTGGGTGGGGTTGCTTCCAATTCATTTGCTTTCCGATAAATTCGAGACACCTCCTGCCTGGCTGGCTCTCCCACTCGAAATTGGAAAGTAATTAACTTGTATTTGTCATTGGGTGTCTTTGAATGATTAATAGCCAGAAGTTCGATGATAGCCAGGCCAAGCTGGGATGTCTTAAATGGAAATTGGCTAATTGGAAGCTCTTCGATAGCAGAGGCTACCAATATGGCATATCGGGGTCTATAAGTCTCGAATATTTATTGGCTATAGTCAAGGGAAGCTTTAAAGAGAATTTATGTTAATTTTAGGGAAGTGACTAAATGAAATATTAAAATTCACAACTAGCTGTATGTTCCGTTGAACTCATTGAGCTTTATCTACATATATTTGATCAATGTTATGTTTAAATAAAGAAATCTTCCATATTCCATACCCAGATAGCATTCGATCATGCCCACGTGCCTCTCCCAAGGTTCTTTGGACTGAAAAATCCTTGGATTTATCCCTCAGTCAGATCAGAATACAAAGGCAGTCAAAGGATTTGATTTGGCTGCCGCGCCGGGAGACCCAGCCTCGTCCGCCTTCCCCCCCCATGCCAGTGACATTTTGATTTTGCGCACTTTTTGATTGATGACAGGCAGTGCCACGCCCACGACCCCGCTCCCACCCCCGCCCTAGCATATTCATAAACGAAAGCTATCAAAAGTGTGCGTCTTTTTTTTTGAGCTATCAGAATGGGCAAAGAAATCAAAAGATATTTGCGCGCCTTTTGGCGCACGGCTTAAACAAAGGGACAATGGCACGAGAGCAAAAGAGAACAGCTGGGCCAGGACATTTCGTTCGTTTTTCAATTTTTCGTTTTTTATATTCGGGACTGGAGCCGGAGCCGGAGCCGTTCAATTGTTCGCGCTTCAATGGCGCGCTGGCAAATGCAAATTTTTGTGAAAAGGCAAAATCCGTTAAACAAAAGCTTGGCGAACGAACACAAACACACTTGCACGCACCGGGCGTTTTAGTCTAATGAAACTACCTTCAATGGGAGCGCAAGGCCGTCATCACAGGACGCAGGATGTGCACAGGAAAAAAAGAGGAAGGGATTTTAACACACATTTTAGATAAAGCCTCGTTTGGTAGCAAGTAAATATACTTTATGTCATGAACACACAAGGATATGGTCACAGACAAGCAGTTGGCTTAGATAAGCAGCTGTTCTTTTGCTATACATTTATTTATTCGAGTATTTCATAGATATTTTTGCTAAAACTTAACTTTCTTGAAGGATAACCCTGTAACTCTCTGCAAAATATGAACTAAAATCGATAGAAATGCCTAATTAAAACGGTTGTCTTTCAATTAACTAAACCTTCACCCAAAAACACTCAAAATTTCTCACTGTGCACCAGGATAGTACCAGATAACATGAAGACACTAGCTGATGAGGATGACAAATGCGGAGGAGCACTTGCTGCTTGGCGCTGAGGCGTGTGGGATGCTCAAGGCGTCGCCGGCTGCCACTTTTCGCTGTCATTAAGTAAATAGAATGAGACGCCTAGATAGGGCCAATGTAGGCGTTCTGGCCTAAGTGATTAAAACGCCGCACAAGTGCAATTTGCCAAAGGATCTGCACCGAGACAACCTTCCCTTCCGCCGGTGACAGGCATTGCCACCTACCCTCCTACCCACCTACCACGCAGAGTCCTGAATTGTTCGCCTTTTTTCACGCTAAAGCAACTGAAAAACCACTTTGGCCAAATTGACAACAGTCGGTGATGTTCGGGGGGCGGAAGTCCTGCCTGCTAACAACATTTCGCCCAACAAATAACAGCCTTGACAGCACCCGAGCCACCGACACCAGGATAAGCCCTGCTGCACTGCCTCCGCGTGCGTTTAAGGCCGCGAGTGCGAATTCTTCACTTCAATGCGCCATGTTCTGGCTTTTTGTTTGCGCTGAAATCCATTAAAAAATGCACAAAGTTGTCGGGCAGGTAGCCCGGAGGCTGTCTCTATAAACAATGCAGTTGCCGCATAATGCCGCAACAACAAGCCCCGCAAAAAGCCGACTCTCGAGCATAAAAAAATGACAGAGAAACCGGGGGAAAAAAAACAGGAAACGAACAGGGCCCCCGTTGCCTTTGGCCCGACTTTTGTTGTCATTTTCTTGCGCTGCGCTTTGGTAATTCATTTTCCCAGGGCCTCGATATGACTGCGGCTAAGTCAATTGTTTTATGCTTGTTAATTTTACCCTAACTAGGGGTATACTGGAATTAGTTACAGCATTAAAACTATAAGTAATAGGTAAGGGTTAAAAGAGGCTTGCTTTTAATGTAATTCCTTAACTTTAATGAAGTAATTAATTTCCTTAAATTATGAATTTGGCCCAAATTCCATTCATTAAAAAGATATTTTTCGTTTATTATTAAGCCAACCTGAGGCCATTGAAATTATGACGATGTTCTGTCCGAAATATTACGCATACGCCCCGTATAATAGTTTTAATTATCATTTAGCTCGCAGGTAGCTTCGTGCTCTCCAATTTCTCCGGCTGATTTCAATGGATTTTCGTGGCCAGCTGCCGTTGACTGTCAGCTGGCTGCGAGGCACATTCCTCAATTAATCAGGAAAAGGCACCCAGAGAAGATGCGAACGGGGGGAAAAAATGCTAACACAGCTTTTCACTTTGGTACATTGTGAGGCGACACGCTCCGACCAGTTGGTTAATGCTGCTCCAATTTTTTGTGCCGGAACCAGCCGGAACTCGAGTCTAATTTGTACTTTTTTTCAGCGGCCTTGCTTAGATTTTGGCTGCGCACTGCAATGCGTCATGGTTGGGCTTCATGTTCGTGGCTTTTTTTCGGTCAGAGGAGGGGCCTGTGGCTCTGCGAGCAAGCAGCTTACTTTCATCAATGGTATTTTGCCATTTGTCAACATTTTCGCTGACAGCTTGGCCCACAAAAAGCGAAAAAGGAGGAGGAATATCAGGGAGCAGGGTGGGCCGGAGAGGTGCAAAAAAAGAAAAGGCCAACAAATGCCGTAATACGTGCCGCCGGCCATGGTAAAAGAATTGGCCAAAACCGGTGCTCGGGAAATGGATTTGATTTATGTAGCGCCGGTTCACGAGGCGAAGAGTGTGGCTGGGGGTGCGGATCCTGGGGACAGACGCCAGGTGAATGCTTTTTTGATAGACTCGAAATGGATACACGTTACAAGATGATAAAGCAGCTCCAGGTAGGGCATCCCTCCCACCAGCCTCTGGCCCTCCCCATCAAGCCATCCGAGTGCGCCCACAAATTATTTAGGAAATCTGCCACTCATTCAGGGCATTCCATATTCATTTGGCTGCCGGTTCGTTGACATGCCTAGCCAGATAAAAAACATTTTTTCCATAGCATAGTATTTTTTATCTCGTTTCCAGCCAACTCCCACCCAATCACCAACCCGGGGCTCGTTCCACGGACATATCTGGTTGGACGTTCTCGAATTTGAAAATATTTTTTGTATGCTTGACGAACCAATAATAATTTGCATAGCACGGCTTTTAGCAATTTCTATGCCAATAGTTCGAGTCCAGGTAGGGGCCTACACCAAGGGAAAAATTTAAATCTATCAACAAGTTCGGATATAAAATACAATGCAAAAACAAAAAAAAGTATAGGTAAAGTGAGCATTGTCTAAAGTCTCGAGAAATAATAATAAAACAAAAATATATATTGATGGTTATTTTGGCTTCTATATGGAAATTATCTAACATAAACGTGACTATTATATTTTTAAAATAGTTATTCATAGAAAACATTGGTTTAAATATAGAGAAAAATATTTATATTATGATTATTAATTTAACATTCAACTTGAACCTTGTAGAAACATTGTTTGTATGACCTTATAATTATTATAAATATAAATAGGGCTCTTGAAGGATAAATCTTAGCAAATATTTATATAAATACAATTATTTAAATAATAAAAATGTAGAAATCTCTGTAGTGCCCTTTCTCAGTGCAGGAGCAATGTCCTTACACACCAGCCTTCTGACATGCAATTTTAATGGAATTTTCCGCATGTCATACTTCTCTCGCCTGCCCGTTTTTTTTCTGCAGGTTTCGATTACTAATTTGGTTTGACGTGTTTTAGTTCTGCATCAATTTTAATTAACGAGCATTTTTAGAAAGCGATCCGTGTGCCCCTTAGCTGGACCTTCCATGCCAACGAGATCCGCCTGGAAACTCATTACGCGGCGTGTGCTAATCCAATGGGACTGTACACCCTGCACCCTCAAATTTAATAAAAGGATGCGCCGAGGCAGGACACAAGCCCCCCGATAAGTGGGTTACCTTAACCATCAAGTGGCCATTAAGAGCTTAAAACCCGATGAGGGACAGGAGCAGAGCTAGGACAACATAACCATTAGGAGACGGCAGGTCTACTATATAATCAGCGGCTTTTTGACGCCTCAGACGCGTGGCCATTATCGATGTTGTTTGCTGTCATCTACGGCTTCACCGACACGCCCACTTATTATATAGAAACAATCTGCAATTTGTAGGGCTGCCGAGAGTGTGTGTGTGTTGCAGCCTGTTACTGTTACTGTTACTGCGGAGCGGAAAAACTCAAGTGGAAATCGCCCGCCCCGAAACCATGTTTTCCAAACACGCGCCCACGAGAGCGTGCGATAATTATGTTGCCATGCATTTGCGGCACGTGTTGAACTGGGAAAAAATGAAGGATATAGAAGGGAGGGAACACATATAGCCACAAGTATCCGTATCCGTATCGACTTCCGCTTGCATAATTGCCACAAATATTTACCCAGATTTGGCTGCAACAAGAGGGTAAATATGCTTTTCGCCAGTTCAAGTGGCACTCGTGATCAAGCACACTTGGAATAAAAATGCACTGGAACCTTAGGCATTCTGAAACTTAAAAATAAAAAAAATATTTTAGAAATAAATAAAATAAGGGTATTATACACAGTTTGCTAAGGTTTTTCTTGGGTAATTTTTGACTTTAAGTTATTTCGAATTAAATTTTTATTTCTGGGAAAATATTTATAAATATAATTAGAATTAATAGAAAGGAAAAGAGAATACAGTTTCTTGATGTAATAATTTCCATAAATATTTTGCACTTCCCTCAATTAATATGCTTTTCTTCAAGTGCACGCACCGTGAGAGAGTTTGAGAGTTCGAGTGTTCGAGAGCTCGTGAGTTCAAGAGTTCGCGGACTCTTTCAGGTGAATAATCGAGACCTTTTTCGGCCCCGCTCTCATAGTGGTTAATTGCACTACATTAGTGCGTAATTTATAAGGAAGCAACGAGTGGCGTGCGAAAACTTTGCACCCTAATCTCTCCCCTCTCCGGAACTGGGATCTGGAATCTGGGATATTTATGCATCCGACGAAAACATTTGGCCCGGCAATAATGCCGAAAGTGCCAAGCAGAGACTCGTAAATAGCGACTCCCTCAAGTCCCAGCCCCCAGGCCAAGATAACCCCCATCACAGTATCCCCCCAAGTTTTTGGATAAAGGCCATTCGGCCACCATCCCTCGTTCCCGATCCCCGCCTAATAGCAGACAAGGCCACATTGGCCCCCGGGGAGCACACAATTTCAATAAATATTTCACTGCATTAGCCAGCTCGGGAGGCCTTGGCCAAATCCTCGCAGCGCGTTGCGTCAAATTGCTATTTTGGTTTTGGCAATAACGTGCATTAAATGTTTTGGCCATTATCATTTCTGGCCAACATTTCCATTAGCCAAGGCTAAGCCATATGCTGAATCAGTCGGCACTGGAAATAATGTTATTTATTTTAGCTTAAATTATTTTAGTAATTGTAAAAGATAATATATATAGTATAAAGGTATGTCCCGTGATATAAACTTACCATTGTTCAGCATTTTAAATGTAAAACAACCTGAAAAAAAAAAAAAAAATGCATATCAAATTGATACATTTTTGCATAATTTTTCCAAGTGTTAGTATTAAGCTGGAAAAAATCAGGTTTCATTTCTTCTCTCCTAGTAAATGTGCGTTTTGAGGCTTAAAGGGAAACCGATCCGAGGGACAATGGCAACGGGGCGATGGATAGACAGTTGCAATTGTTGCAACTCTTTGCTGCTTGGCAGCCGAGGTAAGACAGCCGCAATGCGAATAGTTCCCTTTTGGCCGACAAAGCAGCACCTTGATTGCTAACTAACACTACCAACTGGGCTCAACTGAAGCGAGGAGCGGACTGGGGGAAGCTTTCTTTCATTTACTGACAATAAATTTTCATTTTCTTGGTAAATCGTTTCGTTGTTGATGCTCCTGCTCCGCCTGCTCCGGCTCCTGCTGCTGCAATTGCAGGTGCTCCTTTCTGACTTCCTGGCGTCGATTGCCTCTGCCTGGCACATATGCCCGCATTTTTGCACCACAACAATTTGGTTGGCACAGCTCATTGTCTTCGGGCTCTATGGTAGAAAATATACAGCGAGGGTTAGATTAATAGCACCGAAAGTTTCTGAGAACAGAGTAATAGTATAAAATATTAAAAGATCTTTAATGTGAGACAAAATATAACTAGCAACTAAGCCAACAAGCAGAGGTATTTTAAGTAAAATCTATGTCATAAGATAAAAGGTATTCCACAAATTCCTACAACTCAAATCAGCGTTGAAAGTGATGAATAATCATAAGTTATAATCGCAAAGTTCTAAGGATAGTAGGTACTATTTCCCTGACCACATCTGTGCCCCGCTATAGCTTTAGCTCCAGCAGCAATTGCAATTGCTCACAAGTTATCCCAAGTGGAAATGGCTCAGTTCGCCCTGCCGCTGTTGTTGTTGGTGTCTGGGCTGGCAAATCGCAATAAAACAAAAGTGATTGTCAAGTGAATGCGCTTGTACTCCCACAACAGATACAGATACCCCTATATGTGGTACGAGCACCCCGAATGGATGGATGATGGCCGTAATATGCAATTCATCATGTGCGCTCTCCTGCGTAATTCGGAGTGATTAAAAATGTTATTCATATGCACTTGATTGATGGATGCGACTGAATACAATCGTTCACTTTGCGACTGATTTGCGGTGGGGGAATCCAGCGAGATTGTTAATTGAAATGTGCAGATACTTCTTGGCTCCTACTTCGCGACTCTACCCGCGGATAGTCACGCTTTCCTTTTTAAATGCTTAATAAACATAATTCCGTTTAGGTAATTCCTTCCGCCGCAAAGCCACACGCAACTTTCGGCCTAAAAGCCAACTTGGCCAGCAGCACGCACACTCGCACGCTCGCATAAGGGGCAGTTAATTAAGGGTGTGAACTGGTTGAGTTATGCGTGGACTTCCGAAACCCCCTCCAATTTTTTCACCGACCTGTCAGGACCTCAACATAGAGGACGGCCAAATGGGCAGTAAATAATTCATTAGCGGCTTTTAACAATAAATTTTTGTTGGCCACACTAAATGACCTTTCCGGCTAGTTCGACTGAGATGCACAGACAGAAAAAGTCTCTTAGTTAATTGTAATTTTAAATAAATTAGATATTAATTGGACTTTGTTCCGCTCCAAGAATCCAATCCAATTTTCAGTAACGACTATCAAGCGTCTTGTTAAAAATATTCCCTCCAATATAATATAATAATATTAATTATTTCCAAACAGAGGTCCGACTGAGTGTAATATTTTCACATTAATATTGGTTACTTAATGAGAGATTTTTTTCCCGGTGTCCCTAAGTTGCTGTTGTATTCCTTGACTTGGGCACTTATTTTAATGAAGCGGCAGCTAATTAGTTGCATCGGCTGTGACCTCTGAACCGCTGGCTTCATTAGGCCAGGAATTCGTCGCTTTGTACCTTCTCGCCGTGCCGCGATAAGAAATGCGGATAAAAGATTGCCGGGGAACCACCTGCGCATTACAACACACAATGTGCTTTGTTTTTTTGGCACATTTCGCAGCGGCTGGCAAATTAAAATGCAATAACTCTTCATCCAGGAGGGGGACCTTCCTTGGCACACGTGAGTCGCCGCGGCCACTCGGCCAGCAGGGGAAATGTGCTATAATTGAAAAATGTGGTAACAAGACGCTCACTCACTCGCTCGCTCCCTCCACCTTCGAGCGCCGCCGTGTCGGGCCTAATGAATGCCTCACTTTTTTCGTGTCCTACTCGGTTCGCCTGGTTTTTGCATAACACGCGAGGAGTGTGTGTGTCGCCTTCTCCGCGAAGAGGGTGATAAATGCTCATCAGGCTTTAAGGCTGCGCTGGCAATTAACTTTTACAATGTTGTTGAAACGTAATCAAGTTGTCAGCGGCAAAAAGCCGCTGCCTGGCCTCGCAAATTATACTCCTAATTACGCAAAAGTTTTCTCAGCGCGGAAATTCCCTAGGCCACAAGCTGTCAGCAGACGGAATACGGCTAAGAAAGCGGGGTAGAAGCGACTGGCTTGGCTCGGGGAAATCCACTCTCATTGGCTAATCCTGGGGGATCCATTCGACTAATGCCCTGCCAGCGTTCGCCCCCGTCCAAGTGCTCGCGATTCAAATGTCTCTCAGTTGTCATAACAAACTTGGGGACTTCCCGTCAGGTCTTCTCTATAGAGATACAGGCGAGGACGCAATTATATTTCTGAATATTCAATTAAAAAATATAACATAAAACTATGGTTATAGTGATTTTTAAGATTAGCGAATAGAAATTATTATAAGGTTTAGTTAGCAACTTTAACAACTTAGCAATATTAATATTGTAAGCTTAAATTATTACTTTACAATATATATATTTATTATAGAATCGTTTCTAGGCCGTAAAGAGAGTAAAAAGTATATTTATATCATTTAAAAATCCCTACTCAGAGTCTTATTTTTTCCATCACAACTGTTAATCTTTTCCTTCCTCCCCACACACTTCATTGTTTTTTCTTGAACAAAGATGAAAAGCATTAGCTTTCCCCCAAAGTCTTGAGTTACAGTTGCCGGGAATTGACAATAAGTGGCATAAATTTTAAAATTTTATTTTTATCGCATTGCGATTTTCTTTTCCCCGCTTTTCATTGGTCTGTGTATGTGCGAGTGTGCGTTAAGTCACATTTAAGATACTTGGCTGGCATTATTGACTTTCGAGTTGATAAAGTGCCATAAATGTCACCCCATTAAAAGCGGGGAGCAGCCAAGGCAAGGTAAGTCAAAGGTAAAAATGCGCGGCGTCCCTGAGGGTTGCTGTTGGTTGTCCTGGAAAACGAGTGGCTGACTAAGGGAGAGGGTAGAAAGGTTGAGAGCCAGAGAGATAAATGCGGTTGCTTGCCAGGATAATGCGCCTCAACTCAATTGGGAATTTCGAAAGTAAAGTTGAATTTCATGTTCGGCTGCGGCAATTGTCACAGATGGTTTAATTGAAGTAATTACATATGAAATCCGTCAGGATTTGCCCCTCTGGCCGCCCCTGTCTCTTATGACACTTTCCGTTTATTATTTTATTATATTATCCTACACTTAGCAGCAGCAGGAGCAGCCTCATAATCATAATCCAGCCATTTGGGGTTTGGCGGAAAAGGGTTAATTGAGTTGTTGTTTGCCTTTTGTTTTATCTGCTTTTTCCCGCCGTCGCCGTTGCCGTCGCCTTCCCGACTCCCCTAATGAGCTAATGACAACTGCGTGTAATTATTTTAACCAACACCGGAAAACCGGAAAGGTGAACACGTAGCATTTTATGTGGGTTTTTGCCCATATTTTCGGCATTATTTTATGAGCCTATAGCGGGTTTTTGAGAGGCTGTTAAACTGGTTCCTTCGGGGGGTTGTGACCTATTCCTTGGAATCATTTAAAAAGCTGTTCAGCTTAATATAGTTATACAAAGAAAGTTGAACAAACTTTATCTTATCAATAAAATAAATTATAAATTTAGCTTATCAATAAATTCGTCGGGAGAATACATCTGGGCAAACAATGGTGTTCCCAGAGACCTATAAAAATGGAGCACAGCAGCCGAAACTCCAAACAGTAGCAGTAAATCCTTTAGTGATGTTTAGTCTGAAGTTCCTTTTCATTATAGTGGTCCTTGTGGGTGTGACCCAGGCCATATTTATCATACAGCCAGTGACTCCAAAACCAGTGGAACCGACCACCAAGTGTAACATCTTCTGGCAGGAATGTAGTTGGGCTCTCCAGGACTGCGTCTGCCGGGTCTTTCAGAACGGCTGTCTTCTGGCCGAGAAGAGCGCCGATCGGGAGAGGGCTGGCAAGACTCGTAAGATTCTATATTTTATTTTAATTTAACAAATTAAGCATACAGTATTTTACCAACTTTATAATTATTGTATTCTTAAAATTCTTAAAAATTGTTTAGCACTTATTCCAGTTTCTGAGAAGGTCTGCAAGATGTTCATTCAGAAAAAGTGCCCTCTTGGTTGGCCTGTGGTGGCCCACTTCCCGATTCCCTCTCCATGCGGCTGCAATGGCAAGCCAGGAAGCCTAGAACCCAAGAAGTTTAAGAGTTTGTGCCTTCTGCAGAAGTACTCAGCTGAGTGCTCGAAACGTAAGAAAAATGAGATGATATTTCAGAGATAATGTATCAATATTATTAACCTTAATCCTTTACAGCCTACATCAGCGTCACTAAGTGCTAGGAACGAGATCATCTGATATATTCTGGAACTGCCTAAAATACCAAATGTTGCAATTGTTAAATAATTTAAAAAAAAAATATAAAAACATTGCATGTTTGACTTTAATGCCTTAAACTTTACCTTTATCCTGAAAATATTGTACATTTAATTATTTAGCTTCTAAAAGCCTGTTTTTAGGGGAAAGTAAAAGCAAGAGCTTTTGATTTGTTTGCCTTTTTGCGGTCAGTCAAGGTTAGGCAAACAGTCGAACATATATTCGCGTGCAGCTTAAAGCGCACGTTCTGCAAACATTTTGGGATATTTATAGGGTTTCCTTCAGATACCCTAAGTCAACAAAGCGGCATTCTGCTTAAACAGCGGGTTGTCATTAATATAAAAAGCCAAATATGAGGCTATTGTGGAACAGTAACCATCTTAACCACTTGAAGTCCCAGTCTTATTTAATTTTTAAAATATGATCAGCTTTAAGTTGCTACTTTTGGTAGTGGGACTTGTTAGGATTTCCTATGCCAGACCAGAAATTGGAGATGAAGGGGAACAGGTGCCTGAAGAGGAACCTGAAGGGGAACCTGAAGAGGAACCTGAAGGGGAACCTGAGGAGGAAACTGTAGAGAAAACTCCAGATGAACAGGAACCTGGACCTCAACCCGAACCTCAACCCGAACCTCAACCCGTACCTCAGCCCGTACCTCAGCCTGTACCTCAATCCGATCCAGACTGCAGTATATGGTACAGGAACTATGAGTGGGCACTCCAAGACTGTGTCTGCCGACCATTCCAAAATGACTGTCTTATGAAAATCGAAAACGCCAAGCGAATAAATAGTGGTAACAAGCGTAAGTCAAAGAAACTCCTTAAATTTTAAACTGAATAATATTTCAAGTTCTCAAATAATTAACCAGCCTTTGTGCCCGTTACGGAAGAGCTTTGTCAGAGCTTCATTCCCCCAAAGTGTTCTAAGGGACGCCGCGTTGTGGCTCAATTCCCCATACCGGCTCCATGTGGTTGCAATCGAAAGCCAGGATCCATCGCCACCGTGAAGTTCCCCAGCCTGTGTCACCTTCTCAAATTCTCAGCAGAGAACAAGAAGCGTAAGATCAAAAATCACCTGAAATTAATCTTATTATTTAATATTATTATTTTTATATTATTTTTTATATTTACAGCATTCTTGAGTTACTCATATATGTAGTTGACCCTTCTGATTGGAATGGGAAGTCCCTTGGCTTATTCTTGAACTGATCTTATTTCGTACATTTATTTTTAATGTATATTTCTTGAGGATATGGGTTATTTTTAATATATATGTTGTTTATTGTTATTATTTGTATTTAACATTAAAATAAAATAATCAGATAATGACAAATAATATATATTATTCAGAAATGTTATGCTATAATTTATATAGTTATATTAGTAAATGCTACCTTTGTATATTATTTTAGGGCTTATCTTATACTACAGGAAGAGCCGATTAACCGATAAATGGATAAATATCACAAACTATAAATAAACCAATCTTTTTTTTTTTTAAATATTCATTGTGCTTAACGCTTTAAATGTCATTTACCTTGAATTATCTATAAATATCCTCGAAAAGGTATTCATGTATTCATGTTGTTGACCCAAAATATTTACTTATTAAAATAATCATTAAATAAATAGCAATAATTCAACTGCTCAAATAAAACTTTGCTCTCATTTTTACCTATAAAAACCCGCTGATCATTGCCAAAGCCAACAGACTCCTCTTGTAATCCAGTTGATCCCCGCAAATTTCAAAATATGTTCAATATCAAAGTGTTCGTCCTGGTGGCCATGGCCATTTGCCTAGTCCAGAGTTGTTCCGTGGAAGAACCAAATGGAAGCAAGTCCGAGTGCTCAGCCTGTGGCAAGCCCGAGGGATCCTGTGGCTGCGTCAAGAACTGCGGCTGTGGAGGCCGTCCTCGCCGTTCGCCCTGCTCCTGTGGCGGTTGCTCCAAGGAGTGAGTCGACAAACCAGGTGGGAACAGCTTTAAAAACTGAAGTTTCCCAGGACTTACCCACTGTTTATCCATATTTCAATCTAGGATGGATGACGCCGCCTCCAAGGATACATTGTGTTTGAAATTGTTTGCCTCTTCTGTTCATTAAAGTGTTGCTGTTACCTCTCGTCAAACTTTCATCTTTTCTCGCACTTTGTGCGCTCAA
This sequence comes from Drosophila tani, assembly GCA_008042535.1. NCBI lineage: Eukaryota > Metazoa > Arthropoda > Insecta > Diptera > Drosophilidae > Drosophila > Drosophila tani. The sequence goes on along the minus strand of VNJO01003557.1, from coordinate 22,977 downwards.
TTGTGAAGGGAGCGCTACAATGAGCAGACAATCATTTTCATTGCATTGATCACTTTTTTATTCATATCCGTTCACTCGTTGGCAAAGTAATTTCTTTGTTCTTTCCGCCATGCTTTCTTGATTTCCCCAGTTCCCAGTTCCCAGCTCCCAGTTCCAGTTCCGCAAAGCGAAACAAAAGAAAAAGTAATCATATCCGGGGCCCCTTGCACTTCTTTTCTACGTGAATTGCTTTTTCTGTCCTCTTTGCCGAGCATTCCAGTATTCCATTTCATTTTCCGGGCTTTGAATTTTACAGTATCTACTGGGTCCCAACCAGAGGTTAAAGCGGGGCCCACCTGGACGCAGAGTCGCGACCGCAGGACATCTCCGGCCTAATAACCCTAAAAGCCTTATCGAGTCATTTAGTATGAAAACAAGCAATTAAAATGATGAATATGCAATAAACGTGGATTGTGTATGCCAACACACTCGCACACACACAACCGCAGTCTCCCAAATAAAGGACAATTCCTTGCCTCGCATACATTTCCTATGCTAATGAGCGCGGCTCACAAAAATGAAACTGTCGAAATTTTTTGGGGAAATAAAATAAAAGAGGGAAAAGGCAAGAGGCAAGAGGCGAACATACATTTGCCTAATGAAAATAGCGCCATTAAAATGGGAAAAACAACTTTAGATACCGAAATTCGAAACACGGCGGGTTTTGGCAATTAAAAGGATACGAATGGAACAAGCTCCTATCAACTCCCCGCTGGCTCTGACGAGGACTACGCATGGGCCTCTATATACACTCACCGTGATCGTCTAGCAAATTAGAGATTAGCACGCATGTGTCGTCCCTTTCGAGTCCTGGATGGGACGCTCCTGCTGGTTCATTGACCGGAGCAACGGCGAGGCAATAAAAGTAAACGACTTTGAAAAACTTGGCGGCCAGTTTTATAACTTAACGAATTAGAGCAATTTGGGCAGACGACTATAAAAACGTCCGGAAAACCGCAGAGAGGTATGTTGAAAATATATTTTCGAAAATTTTCAACGGCGCGTGCCAACTCAGGTAGGAACTCTGGCTAAAACACAAGGGGTGTGTTTAATAAGCCACGACGACGATGGACATTAGAAGTCGGGGAGGATCCATATCAGTGGAAAATTAAATGCATTTCGAGGACTGAGCAATCAAGAGGGAATTGGGAATAGCTAGTGCGAGAGATGTAGATGGGAGCAGGCACACCCATGCACTGGTAAAAATTTATTATTAATTATAATTATTAAACTCTTCAGATTAGTTTGAAGTTCAAAGCTGTTTTCTTACCCTATGCAGTTATAAATTTTTTTAAATTTATAGGTACAAAGTTTGTACTACAAACTATAAAAACAAGATTCAAGAAATAAATTATTCATGTTTAATTTACTTTATTATTATTATAAAATATTTCTTTATAGATTGTATCTGGCTAGTTTTATTACAGACAACATGGCACACATCTCCTAAAATATCCTTGAAATATTGAGAGATAAATTATGAGAATATAATAATAAATTATATAATAAATAAATATTTTTCTCTGTGATCCTGGCTATAATTCGGTTGCATCTTGCATCGCCAACATATTAATTAATACGAGGCCTACTCGCCTGTCAGTTGTCAGTTCATCAGATGCAACGGGTCAACTTGGGTCGGGTCAACAACTTAATTATATTGCGCCGCTCGGGGCCACTCGGGCGGTATAATTATGCATGTGTTTTGCATTTGCCAGTCAAATTTATTATTTGTTTCTCGAATTGTTTGACCACTCCGCCCCCGGCCCCGCCCCACTTTAATATGATAATTGCAATTGCGTGTGCATATATATGTATGTATGCATACTTATATAGGAGAATGTGCGGCTCGTTAGTCCGTCTGATGGGTTAATTGGCCTCTAATTTGTTGCAAATTTACAGCGGGGCTAATACATAGTGTCGACAGTGTGTTCGAATTACAATTACATCTGTGAGCGCATAATGCATTAATTTAACCGCAGTTTAAATGCGATTTGCATTAGCGATTGGAACGAGTTCCAGTACGGAAAACTTGCCAAAGCCAAATAAAAGTGGCTGAGTGACAATTGGCTAAATGGAATTGATTGATGAGACAGCCCAAAATGTAGCTAAAACTTTGACAGATTGCTCCCAGATACACAAAAATAACACAGGACCCCGGACCGACCGGGATCCTTATCAGGCGAGGCGACTGAGTGGTGGCACGAGTCGAGCAAATATTGTGACAGAAAAGGGGTCGTTCCCCGCTGCCCCCGAATGTAAATGCTCGAAATTGCTGTGCGTGCAGCTTATTGACATTAATGTAACAATTGTCAAAGGATTTATTAGCAGGCCCGAGGGGGATGGGATGCGACGAGGACCAGGAGGAGGACCGGGAAGGGTGCGACTCTAAGTGCTATCAATCATTTGATTGATATTAATGAGCTCGAATTTGCATTATTCCAATGAGGATCACATGTTTTAGTTGTACAAAGTTTTGACATTCGCCAAATGTTTGCATAAATTTCAGGCGTAATTAAGTTTGCCGAGCACGGATTTCCATTATCCCTACAATTGGAAATTCAATTCAAAGTATATGAATATTCGCACACAGACGACGACTGGCAGGCAAATAAATTATACACAAAAAATCCTCAAATATCAGGCAAAACCGAAACAGAATAAAAAGACGGAAAAACTCAAATGTAACAAGAAGATCAACAATAAAGCCACAAGAATACAAATTACCAGGCCACAGAATGCCAGACAGCAAACCGCACGTATCCTGAACAAATATGGCTATATATACCCTCTATATATGTATATATGTACAGCCTCTCTGCTCTCTCAGCCATATAAATGCACAGTTTGTGATGCATATAAAAAGCGGAAAGCAAATTTGAATTTTTAAATTAGTTTTGTTAACTTTGGCCGTTGTTGTGGCGCTCTGCCAGAGCCTGGAAATGTTTAACGACTCGTAAGGAAATTGCAAAGTAAAATGTCTTCAGGAATTCCACATTTTCCGTATACGTAATAAAAAGCCAAAGGAAGCCGGCAACAAACACGGCAAAGAAAAACCACAAGATGGCGTTGAGTGGGCGGTTGTGGGGGTTGGCATCTCCGGGGGTGGATACTTGGCAGCCTGCTGAAAATGGCGAATTAAATTTGAAATTGCGGTCGGTTGTTAGACGATGGAGAGGCAGCCAGAGGGAGTGGGATAGAGAGAGAAGAAAAAGGAAAATGTCACAGCAAGTTGAGGTAAAAGTTGCGTCTGGCATTGCTTTTGTTGTGTAAAATATGGAAAAATGTCTCCTTGCCGAGATAATGTGCGCGCCAGGTATGCGACTGCTGCTTATGCATACCAAATGTGTGTGACGCCCCCAGTGTACCAGCCCTCCTCCCAGCCATATGAAGCGGCAGCAAGTTTATTTGTTTTGTCAGTCGGTGCACGCAGCTCGGAGACCAGTTGATGGCTCGGAAAATAAGCTCAGTGCTTTGTTGGCTCTGCCCCTCGGAGGAAGGTATGCCGCCCACTGTCGCCTCAACTCATTTGAAATGCAAAGCAGCACTTGGGAAAAAGAAAAAGAAATTAGAATTATGTTTTATCCACCTTATCCTTCGGCAATATCAAATAATTATTTACATCTTATGCAAATCAAATGATGTAAGTAAGAAAAAATTTCCTATTGTTGAAAAACTGATAAGATAAAATATTAAATTGTACTGAATATTAGTAGGTTGTATAGTAATTTTATGTATTTTATTTTAATTACTTTAGTCTAAACTAAATACCTAAGGTAGCTATAGATCAAGTTCTTGACCTTCTAAGCGTATTTCTTTCCAAATCTATTGTGTAAATGTAGACAGAATGTATATCATTAAATGTAAATAAAGTCTCAAGATCAGGGACAGCTTGAAATACTCTAATATTGTGTAAATAAAATATTTTTATTAAATATAAACTCCTATAGAATTAAAGATATGTTTAGGAATAATATTACATATGAATATGTAAAATATTAATATTATTTACTAACTAAAACCAAAGTCTATCTGCTAATTTTCATCAAGCTTTCTTGCACTGTTATAAGTATTAATCAATCTCTATTTATCTCTACTCTAATACCAAATATAAATGTAAAGAAATAAAAATTAAATGGTGGCCAATCAGTACAAAGAGAAGACCCCCAAACACACCCACTTGGACGCACACACATGGCGAGCACAAAGCCAGAGTAGACAGCAAAAAGATAACACGACAAATCGCAAAAAAAAAAAGAAACATAGGACTTTGTGGAATTTATTTTGCCAAGTAAAATTACTTGTCGCCTGGAGGGACGAAACTGACGCATGGGCGGAGATACCCTGGTCTTTCGGGGACACACTTCTCTGTATGCTGTGGGTGAGGGTGTTCGCAATGCTCAAATTGGACAAACAACAACAAAGGCAATGGTGGCACACTCAAAGTGAACGCCATGTCACGGAAAATATTAAAATTAGCATTAACATGTTTCGTTTGTGTGTGCTGCTCCTGCTGCTGCATCAGCAGCTCATATTTTGCCTTTGGTGCGAAATGTTGCAATCAAAAATTGGCTGGCAAACCGTCGTCCTTCGTCCTTTCCGCGCCACAGCAAAAGATGAAAGGCGCCCCGGCTAGATTGGAGCGGGCCATAAAGTGAAATCCGGAAAACTTTTGATGCTGTTTGCCACTTTTCACATTTCCCTGTCAACATCGTCCTGCCCACAGTGTGCTCTCCTTTTCATTTAAACTTTTTTGTTTTCTTCCTTTTTTTCCCTGAACTGTTTTTGATTTCGGAACGGGTCGAGGACATGTACATATATATATTTGCATTTCTCTCGGTTTGTCAGTCAATTTCTTCAGATTCCAGTTGATAAAAACTCTGATTGGCTCCGGTTCGTGGCTTGAAAATTATCATATTCGTAAACAGGGAAAAAATATTGATAACAAAATTTTTGTAAATGTAAAATCTTATGAAGAATGAAAACAAATTGAGAAAATAGATTTTTGAAAAGTTATGTATGATGAATTACGATTTAACTACCTGAAACTCGTTTGAAAATCATGTATGGTTCCTTAAGAACCATTAAAAGGTAATATATAGTGTCCTTGATTATTTTAAACAGGCAGGGAAAGTTCTGTAACTTGAGTATTAATTTTTAATTAAAAATTAGAACCAGAATAGATTTAAAAATCTAACTAACGTCATTTATTAGAAAAATAACAACGAAAATGGTTTAATATTAAAGCATTTTAAATATAACTGGTTGATTTTGATTTTTATTCTTTGGATATCATAAATATATTCAATATCTATCTAAAAACCATAATAAATTCCACTTTCACTATTATTCTTTCTCTGTATAATTATTTTTGACTGACAGCCAGAGAGTAGCATCTCAAGTCTGCCCCTGAAAAGTTATCCATCTTGAGTTTCAAAGACCTCTGCTTTGCATACAAATGTGCGAGGTTAAAACTAATTAAATGTAGCAAGTAGGCGACTTGTTCCCATATCTGTTGTTGGATTGTATTTTTCATTCCATTTCGCCGTGGCACAGATTCTGGTTGGGGCGACGGCTTGACAAATGGATGCGGGTGTCAAGGAGCTTTGATAACTCGCCAGCAATGGCTGCTCTAAACAAATGGCGCCGTCAATTTCGAGGTGTGGCCTGTCCGAAGTTGGCGTGGCCTCTCGCAAGGAAAAGCGGGGGGGAAAGCCGGGGGAAATGTACAAGCTAATTTTCATGCTTGGCACGCGCACAAATACGAATGCCAGGAGGTGGTTGATTCACTTGGTTGGCTGACTGGGTGACGGGCTGCCTAGCTGACTGGCTGGCTGGCTGGCTGGCTGGCTGGCTGACTGGCGGTATTAGAGTAATTAAATGGCAAACGCAAACTTAATTGGAACGTCTGTCTGCGGGTTCGAGTGCGAGGGAGCTGGCAATAAAATAAAAAATGAGTCCCCATAAAACTTAACTTGAATGGCGACCATTTTGCGGGCATTACTTAACATCGCCCTGGCCTGGCAGTGCGTGCCTATTTATTTAACAAATTAGCATAATTGTTCACAAAATAAAATTCAACTTAAGTACAAATGATGGTCGGCGCTGTTAATTAACATGTGGGTGCAGGTAGGACATCCCGAAAATGGAGAAGCGCCCGGAGAAGGCATCCCGCGGCGCAAATTAGTTGTGTACGCCAATGCTAATTGCGAAATGGCATGTCCTGCGGCAATGAAAAGCTCTCCGTGTAACTGCCCGTTGCCTGGAAAATATATGAAAATTGTTTTGACTTTAGATAAGCGACAAAGTCGACTCCGATGGCCAATGGGTGTGGGCTGGACGCGGGCTGGGCTGGCCCTGGGAATGCCGTGATAGAAAGAGGAGCCAGCGGAACGACAATCAAATTTATGACCTGCAGTTGAAGATGTGACTTAAGCGCCACTTGCCGAGCTTAATTACCAGTCTGCAGCGGGGACTCCACACTCGTCCGCATGTAATTATCAAAGGAAACAGCTGGTCGAGTGACCGGCGAGATCGCATCTTCCCAACCCAAGCCAACCCAACCCCATTGTGTCTCTCTGCATCAAGGCATCCAAGGATCTGCGCTCCTGACTCCGACTGTGCGGCTTTGTGTGTGTCCATCTGAGATAAGCTTTGTCGCCAGTTTGCTGCAAACACGCAATGACAACTATGAAGTTGTCCTGCTCCGGTTTTGCCCGATTTCGAGTGGCAGATACCGAGGTAGATCCCGCCGTGGCCATGTGTGTGTGCTCAAAGGCAGTTTTAAGCAGCAAAACACAATGACAAGTGGCGACGTCGTCATCATTATTGTCAGTGTCATTGTCCGGGGATTGCCTTGGCCCTTCGCCTGTGCCTTTCTGCTCGCATCCTTCGTCCTTTGGCTTTGTTTAAAGTGTTGGCCGGCACACAATTGTCGTTGCTGTTTGCCATTGAAAAGTCGCTATAGCCTTGCTTATCGCGCAAGCAATTTAACAAATGGCTCAAATTATTGGCTAATATTGTTGAGCACGATAAGCGACGCTAACGGAATTGCCAAACATTATTGGCCTTAATCGAACTGGCTAAATTTAGTAGGACAAAGCGAAAGCGAGATCCATATATAGAATTAGGAAATTGGGAGCGTAAGCGGCTTAATAAAGCATTCATGAATGCAATTAGTTATCTAAATTACGTGGCGAGGATTTGCTTAAATATTATTGGAAATCAGAAGACCCATTTTAAATGTTATGAATTTTTGATAAGACCCAATGCGAATAAATTTACAACAAAATCGTAAGGTCGGGATATTTATCTATCTTACGGACAGATATTGAGTTATTGTATCATTAATCTTTAACAAAGGTTTTTTGTAAACTTTTGTATCACCATTTGTAATCTATTACTGAAGTATTTGCATTATACTTTATTATTATTCGCTCGCTTAATTATCTAAAATCATTGGTCTTATATTTTATATAATATCGTTACTTAAATACTTTCAAATTTTGAAAATATTTAATAAAAAATAATAATTTTATGAATTTAATTTAATAGATAGTTTTGCAAAATTACACTGAGTTAACTTTGTAAATTGTGGAATTGGAAATATCAGGGATGCCACAGAAACTGCGTTGGCTTTAAAATCGCATTACAAAATGTTAATTTTCAATTTACTTTTAAGTTTAGAAAACTTTTTACATAATTTTAAATGCATAGAAAATTATGGTGGCGACTGTGAATGGTTTCATATATTTTTCTAGTTTTAATTAGTTGTAAAACGTTGTTAATAATTTAAATATTAAATTATTGTCCGAATAAAACTCTATAGCCTTGCCGCGAACCCGGACGGTGACCTTGCTGAGCTTTCCGAGCTTTGCCAGCTTTTCCGTATACGCGATTTGGAGGTCACCAGCCACCCCCATGCATATGTACACATACATACGTGCCTCGCGAGGTCTCGCCCGCATGTGTGTGCGTTCGGCTCACGCACACTGATTGCATTAGCGCGCACACACATGCATCTGTGCGTTTCCCAATTATGCTGCTCTGACATGTCGCGCCTCTTCCGCCCGATTATGTTCGCCTGATCCGGAATCTACCACGAAAGAATGTGTACGAGTGTGTGATGGACAATACACGTGTCGCAGGCCTACACATGCAGCGATGCTGGAACGCACACAAGGACGAAGCCAAAGACACAGGAGGCAGGCTTCCTATCTCTAAGCTTGTGTGTGTGGCGACCTTGAGCAAGAGTCGCGTACTTAATGACGCTGCGAGAGCAACCCCTAAATCACCACTACCAGCAAAAACAGATGAGCGCAAATTAATAGCACTAGGAAAGACTTATTAAATAAATTTCTGAATTTCAGTTATTTGTCAAATTTTAGTAATGATGAATTTGAGATCAGTTAAAATTACGCAGAAATGTATGCTACAAAATGTTATTAATATTCAATATAATAATTTCTAATTAAAATCTTTAGAGATTTTTGAAGAACAGGATATTCTTAAGCAACCTGAAATAATTTGTTTATTAATTTCTAAATTAATTAAACATTAAAACCAATCCAACGTTTAGAGGTCTTTTTTTTTTGCTCCAAAAGGACGCAATTCAAATATTTTGCTTCATTCGTTTTTAAATAAGGATACCAAGGAGAATACAATGTGAATTATCTAAGGGATTTATTCGCACATATTAATATAAGCATAAAGTCTGATATTTTTTTTTAGCATTGTGCTATTATTACTTGACCTCCACTGTGAATACAACCACCACCCCGCGCACGGCAATGTAAAGACGTAGTAACGGCGCTCCTGCTGAGGATTCTGTTCGCCTGGTGCACTAAGGTTGCTCCTAGTTACGACGTAACTGTTAACCGGTTTGGCGGTCGGTCGCACTGCTCTCGCCTGTTAGCGTTATGTAACGGCCTCGCCCCGGTGGTAACGTCAAAAACCCGGCCCAGTTGTCAGCTATACTCCGCCCCGTAGATCACGCCCTAGTGCGGCGTCATGCGCAGTAGCACGGCCATTCGATGGGGGACCTGTGCCGAGTCCTGGTCGCCTGGTAATCCTTGGGCGTTACCTTAAGAAGGGTTAAACCGCTGATGGACACGTGTCTGTCTATTTGAATGCGCCGCTGTTGTTGTTGCTCCTGCTGCTGCTGCTGCCGCCTGCAGAGGTTCTTGCCCGGGTTCTTGGCAAAAAGCACAAAGAGCCAGTCCGGCTGTTCGACGCATATTTTGGGCGCCACCCAATGCCCGTACTCGCTAATTGAAACGCTCGCCTCGCACCGAGGTTGGGTGCAGCCCACCCACTGGGCGGGCAGAGCCACGACCCGTCATCCGCAGGGGCGTTGTCCCTGTCCCCGAGTCCCTGCTGCAGTGGTTGACAGTGTTGGTGGAAACAGGCGATGAAATAGCTACTTCTTTGAATTATTTCTATGGAAACAGGAAGCTTATTGCATAGGGATGTCTCAATCCTTAAAGGGTTTTAGAAATTCCAAAGATTCCACTAAAATATTTGGAAATATTTTTTATAATCCTATTTTTGGATGGTTTTGTCATAGTTAAATATTTTATTTAAACTTTGCTATTAGCTATTACATTTCATAATTTTTTCTAGCATAAAATAGCTAAAGCCGCCTCTCTGGTGGTTGCAAAACCGAGGACACGCCAATGCCTTCGAAACCCACCCCTATAAAAAAGATGGCAATGTCAGAGGAACACACCCCTCGCACACACACACACTAGCATTCAGATTTCGCTTTCATTTGATTGTCGGGGGTAGAAGTAGACCCTGAATCACACATTCCAGAACCCGATGACGCGGAGCTCGTTGCTGTGCGCCTGCTACAAAACTTCAAACAGAATTTCCTTTCGTTTGACTGTAAATATTCGGGCGGCATTTGAAGGCTACTGTAAGCTGTTTCAAAAATAAATACAAGGTCTTTTCTAAAATAAAACAACGAATGGACTTGCAAGCAAGACTAGTAATTGGATAAATTATAATAACTCGTTTAATAAGTATCAGAAATGTGCGGGTAGTAAATTATATAGGTTTTGGGATGTAGATTTGAATTTAATTAAATATTTTGAGTCCTAAATTTATTTATTTTATTTTAGTTACTAACCAAACAATCGCCTTCATCATTAGCTCCAAAATTTGGCGACTTGTAGAGAACTTCGAGTTGAAGTAGCGATAAAATAATAAGATAATAATAACTAATAAATTAAAGCTAAAATACTCTTGTTTAAAGTTATTGAAAACATTTTAATTTAATATAAGAAAATCAAGAATAATTTATTTGAAAGTAAAGCGCCAAGAAGTATGCAACGTTTTTGGTTAACTGGAGGTTAGTGTGTGATAGAGATTGAATAGAAATTACATAATAATACATAATTATAATTATAATTTAGATACATAAATCATTCTGTTACAAATTTGGAAACTTTTCTTCTTGTTTTGTGCTTTTAATGGAAAGGAATCTGGCGGTTATTTAATAAGACCTAACACTTTTTCAATGAAAATACCAAAAGAAAATTCAAATGTTGATCCAAGTTCTCCACCTGGTTTAATAATACCGCCACATATGGTATTTTTGTACGTTCGGTCACACTGGCAGCTGGGCTGAATGAAGTTTGATTAATAGTTTTTTCTTTTGTTTTGTTAGTTTTGTGAGAGTGTAATTGTATGGGCATTTTATATGAGCATGTTATATGGAATTTGAGCAGCTGGCCTGAGTGCCGCGCCGGCTCTTGCTCGACTTCCCCGGGAACCTACTCCGGCAGAACACTTCCCACCGCTGAACAAGTCGCACGCACATCTGGCAAACGATTGTAAACAAACCCGGAATATGTTAATTTTCTGCCTCTGATCTGTGGCTGCCGTGGTGTGCGTATATTATGCAAAAACTAGTTTGAGCGACGCGCCGGTTGTTGAACTCTTGACACTTGACTTGGCGTGCCGGCGAAAATAGATAATCGCCGCGGGGTTCAATCAGAATCAGAGAATCGGTCGAGTCAGCAGAACTGCTGAGCAGTCAATACGGGAGAGCCAGCGAAGCAAGCCACATGTATGCGCACAAGATGGTCGGTCGAGTTTCCGAGCTGGTCATATGGTGAGTATAAGCTCCTAAACTGGACCAAACTGAGCTAATCCTGGTTATATACCCTCCCTTGACAGCTCCTTCATAGTGGTCAGCCTGCTGGTCATTCACTTCTTCTCGGATCTGCTACGCGCCTCCCTCGGCGGCTATTACAACCAGGATGTAACGCTGTCGCAGCTGGTGGAGGCCCAGAGCTCGGACTACGCCTGGCTGCTGAAGCTCCTGGTCAACTGCTTCGGCTACAGCTGCGTCTTTGTGCCGGGCTATCTCATCTACAAGTATGTGGGCAGGATCAACTACCTGGAGAGGGGCAACAAGAGCTGCCTGTACAGGGCCATCAATATGTGCATCACTGGCAACTCTAGCTACGATCAGTTGGACGCTGGAGGCAGCTCTACAGATAGAGAGCGACCAGCGGTGTCTGCCGCGCCCAAGCGTACGAGTTCCCAGGAGGCAGTGCAGCTTTTGTGGTGCTTTGGTGGGCTGATGGTCTCCTATCTCACCTGGGGCGTGCTTCAGGAGAAGATAATGACGCAGCATTACCTTAACTTTGCGGGGGAGAGCGCCAAGTTCAAGGACTCGCAGTTCCTGGTGTTTGCCAACCGCCTGCTGGCCTTCTTCGTGGCCCTGGCCTACCTGCAGTGGAAGCCCTCGCCCATCCGACACCGTGCTCCGCTGTACAAGTACTCCTACGCTTCCTTCTCGAATATAATGAGCGCCTGGTTCCAGTACGAGGCGTTGAAGTTTGTCAACTTTCCCACCCAGGTGCTGGCCAAGTCCTGCAAGATTATACCCGTGATGCTGATGGGCAAGCTGATGTCCAAGGCCAAGTACGAGTCGTACGAGTATGCCACGGCTCTGCTCATTTCGCTGGGCATGATCTTCTTCATGAGCGGCTCCTCGGACAGCAGCAAGGCGAGCGGGGTGACCACGCTCACGGGCATCTTCCTGCTGTCCATGTACATGGTCTTCGATAGCTTCACCGCCAACTGGCAGGGATCGCTGTTCAAGAGCTACGGCATGACCTCCCTGCAGATGATGTGCGGCGTTAATCTGTTCTCTTCCGTCTTTACCGGAGCCTCGCTGACGATGCAGGGCGGCTTTATGGACTCCCTGACATTTGCCACAGAGGTGAGTTGGTGGAAATATATTCTCTTTACCTACCTCACGTTTTTTTTCCCCATTTATTTCCAGCATCCAAAGTTCGTGTTTGACATGGTTGTGCTTTCCGTTTGCTCAGCAGTCGGCCAATTGTTCATCTATCACACAATCGATGTATTCGGCCCAGTTGTATTTACCATTATTATGACGCTCCGGCAGGTGAGTTAATTCGGGACGGGGGCCGGGTTTGTTTACGCAACTGCGCTTGCTCACGAGGTATTCTATTTTTGATTCCTCGCAGGCCGTGGCCATCATGCTCTCCTGCTTCATCTACCAGCACAGCATTTCGCTGCTGGGCATCTTCGGTGTTCTCATCGTCTTCGTGGCGATCTTCCTGCGGGTCTACTGCACCCAACGTATGCGTGCCATGCGCAAGCGGGCCGAGGCTAATAAACCCAAGATGGCTGTCTAACCGGAGGATGGCGGTGGACAAGCCTCGAATATAAAACGCACAGACTTCCTAGCTCAGCCTAACTTAGTGTACTGATATCAGCTCATGGCGCGAAGCCCAAAACAGAGGCTGCTCGCTGGGCCTGCCCCAAATTGTACAGATTTGTTTTCCTAGTTCTAAGTTGAATGTATACTTATATCCTAACCGTAAGCGGTTTCCAAAAAAAATGTGTGTGCTTAAATAATAATAATAATAATAATAATAATCATTTTGTATGCAGCAAAGGGGTAGTTTTTTATCATTTGTATGTTTTAAATAAGAATTATAAGAAACTACAGTGATTAGGTATTGTTTTGGGACTTCCCTGACCCTTTTATTTAAAAGCATGTCATTGCCTTTTTTGATAATCATTTAATATCATGGAAACTGTTAATAAATCAGAGTATTTTCCACCAATCCGCAATGTTCTCAGCTCTCCAACAAAGTCAAGCAATCTCATTTTGTCTCCTTTAACCCACGATGTATTTATTTATGTATTTCCACCAGTAAAATAGTTTAATAATTCGTTTTAGCAAAAGACACTTTATTTCTTGTATGCTTGTATGTTCGTAGTTCAGAGGAAGTGAAAAAGTAAGCGGAAGAACCAAAAGTTATCGATAAGTTCATATGTACATATATACTATTTTTGCTCTTTTAAGATGTTCCAACCAAACAACGTTTACTGTGTACTCAGTTCAAAATAAGATGTTCCAACTTCACCTTCTTTAGTTTTTCAACAGAAACCAATACTAATTTAGTGATATTTTATGGTTAAAACTTGGTTTCACTTAACCAAATTTGTTGATTGATTTAAAGATCAAAGAAATGATTCATAACAAAGCTTATTATGGCAATTTGGTAGTCTGTTTTTCTATATGGAATATAGTTTCTATTAAGAGTAACATTTTATAAGTCAAAGCTATTAATTACTCTTACTTTTTAAACCATAACTTAACTTGTCTCTGGATTCTGTCTAAGAAATAGTAAGAAAATTGATTAATGGCTGTGACATCCGTACTTCCCCTCGCAGCTAATTAAATGGCTTGACTCCCAGATGAGCAGCATTTGGTGCTGCCCGACATTGACCCACTTTCGGGTTACATTTTTGGCAGAAATGTGTTTTGTTTTTGCGACGGGCGAGAGCTTCCATCGCGGTTGGTTCAGGTCAATGCACATGAGTCGCCGAGTGTAACATGCTTTTTTTCCCAAACCATTATTGGGCCATGTGGGCGATTATACTGATGATGATGATGGCTTGGGTGGGCGGCCTGAATTACCATACCAAAACAATGCCCTGGAAAAATGCGAGCCAATAAAAAAGGGCATTATGCAATCGCCGGCGTCTGGCTGCCTGCCTTCTAAGGGAATAGCAACTAATTTGGCAAATGCGAGTTGGCTTTTTGCACGCCGCTGGCCAAGGTGATAAGTTGGGGCGTGCTCCGCATTAGAGGAATAGTTTGTGCCCATCCCGCCGAGCGTGCAGAAGTCTTTCGGTACTCGATTCGCGTCTCTTCAACATGCAACTGTTCCTTTTACTCCTCCTGGGAGCCCTGGGCTACTCGTTGGCCTATCCGCGCTCCTACAGCTACGAGTATCCGCGGAGACGAGGCTATTCTTCCAGCTCATATTCCAGTGGCTCCCAAAATGCCCTGAATAGTCGCAGGGCGAGGGAGGAGAGCACCACCAAGTCGGACAAGGAGAACGCCAAGTTCGCAGGAGCCGCCAACCAAGAACTGGATGAGTCTGGCGATGAACGCACCCTGCTGCTCAAGAAGAAGCTGAAGAGGCTGGCGCGGCCATACTTGGGAGGATACGGAGGATACGGCGGGTACGGTGGATATGGGGGCTATGGGGGCTATGGTGGATACGGAGGCAACCCATGCTCTCCATTCGGTCGCGATGCCAAAGGCGGTCAGAAGGATCCCGATGAGCAGGGTCGCTTCCTGTTCGACGTGAATGTGGTCAAAGTCTACCCGGGCGGCTGCCGGGGCTACGGAGGCGGTGGATTTGGTGGCGGAGGATTAGGAGGAGGTCTCCTTTCGGATCCCCTTCCTCCTCCCGTTCCAGTGCCTGTGCCAGTGCGTCCCTATGCTCCCTTTGCCACCTGGTTGTCACTCTTCGCTCCTGGCATCCTGCAATCTGCCACAGTGCCCGGTGTCCCCCTAAGGGATCCTTTGAGGGACCCAGTTCGTCCTGCCTCGGCTGCTGGGGATCTGCAGAGCGATCCTGAAGTGGATCCCAGCTACGGGGCAGCCGTGCCTGTGCGGCGACCTGTTCCAAATCGTGTGTACTATGATTCAGCAGGAGCGGTAAGTTGAGAGTTAATTAACTTACGAAATTAAGCTACTATAATTACTATATTTATTCCACGTTCCCCTGAATTCTAGCCCCCTGTGACACCAGCTCAATTAGTTGGCGGCGTGGCCACGACAGTAAACGGAATTATCCAGCAGCTCACGGGTCAAGTGCAGCCGGTCTACCAGACTGGAGCATACAGGAGTCAACGAAGCAGCTACGGATAGACTATATCATTCGAATCTTCATACTCCTAGCGAAGTAGTATTAATGTAAATAATTATTAAGAAATAAATTAAGCACGAATTTTGTATACGGACTTTTGACTGGATTTTTTTTTAAGGGAGATGATCAAGTTTTAAATTAAATTATTAATATTAAAAATATGTTCAGCATCACTTCAATAATTTAATTAATTGTTTAAGCTGGTAAAGTTCGTTTTAAATCTTAAATTCATAGATAACATTGGAATCTTTTAGGCATAGACTCTTTATTATGATTATATATCAGAACTATTCAACTCATGGAGTCTCTAAGAAGGCGCTTAGAGACCATATATGGAAATTTGTTCTTTTGGTAATAACAAAACGTGCACAAATAGGTACAAAAAATCACGTTGGGATTGCCCAACATATCTTCCTCTTTTGTAGGCACTTTACCTCCCAGCTAGATGAAAGCGAGGAATTCCCCAGATCATGTCCCGGCACCAGATTAGTCATGACCGCTCATAAATCTCGGATCTATGGCCATTAAATTTATGCAGGTCGCGTCTGCTTCATTAAAGTCGGCGAGAGTAGGGCCGCAAAAACATCCAACAGTCCAAGGACAATATTCCCAGTACAGAAACCGGATTTCGATAGTCTTAAATTGAGCTTATTATTTCTGGTTTATGCTTTTGTGTATTGTACAATCAAAGTGCGAATCACGAGTACTTAACTAGGCAGCTGGATCACAGATTAGGACCTACATTAACCGAAGAAGCCACCACCACCTCCGTAGCCACCGCCATTGTAGTAACCATTGGAGTACTGCGACTGGCTATACTGGCCGCCATAGGATCCACCTTGGTTGTAGTAGGAACCGCCTCCGGGATAAAATCCACCGTGATGATGAGGCCTGTGTCCGAAGCCGGAGTAACCTCCTCCTGGATAGTAGCCGCCTCCAAAGCCACCGCCTCCAAAGCCGCCGCCTCCATAGCCCGGATACCCAGAGTAGCCGCCACCGTATCCGCCAGGATAGCCGCTGGCATAGCCGCCAGGATAGCCACCTCCTCCGAATCCGCTATACAGGCCGCCGCCCACTCCGATTCCGGCACTCAGGCCCACACTGCCGCCGAGTCCTCCTCCCAGCAGTCCAAAGGTACGGCCCTCGGCCTTGACGGGCGCCGCCTGACCTTGGCCAGCGATCAGCAGAAGAGCCACAACCTGCAATATGACGAAGTGACCAGTGAACCAGTGCATTCCAAGCTAATCGGAAGCCAAACTTACACAACTAACACGCACGACAGCCATTGCGATAACGAGCGCTTCTTGGTCGAAACTAAATTGCAATTGTGGAGTGCCCGCCGCTTTTATACCTCAGCTCGAATCTGGCCAAGAAGCCCCCAAGTACGCGCCACGCATTGCCAAGTGATTCTACGCAAATTGCAGAACAAACACAGCGAAAGCGAAACCAGTTTGTGACGAAATCTCGGAATCCCCCCAAAAAAAATCAAGTCAGCGCCGAGCGACAATACATTTATCTGACGATGCTCCACTGGGCCTCAGAACGCGTTAATTTTTGAGGCTCCATCCAGCCACGGCCCAAAATTATCATTTTTTTGAGGGTTACCTTTTAGTTGGTGGCCGGCCAAGATCGAGATCGTGGAAAACCCAATAAAAATAATCACTGAAGCGATACCGCATACTACAATCACCCGGCGATTTTCAAGACCAACCGGAATGGGCGGAACTATGTCGATTAAAGTGGTACCCTTCCCACATCATGACGTTGCTTATTTGAGATAAAAGGAAATATTAGACACTTTTTGGCTTTAAAATGAACAACAATTTTTAAAAAATAAAAAAATTAGGATTAAACTTAATTATTAAAATAAATAACAAATTAAAACTATTTAACCAAAAGAAGTAGAACGTAAGCTCTGCAATAACCCATTAGCTTAGCGAGTACTGGCTGATAATTGTGCAAATTTGTCTCAACTTGTAAAGACTTAACTTATCTTATGTTTATGTTTTCCCCTTATCAAATATTATCCAAAGATATGTCTTGGTAAGAGTGTTTAAAATCAATACGATCCACTGCCAGCAGACAAAACAAAAGACTTAGACAACGAACGCAGGCAAGGAACGTGCAGCGAAGCAGGTCGATGGGAGGGAGCAGCGATATAGCGATATGGCCGGCCCGCATTTGTTTGGCTCATTAGCACTTGTTACTGATGCTATTCCGGCAGATGTAGCCAAATGACTAACTACCAGTCTGATATACGTATTGTTTGTTTATTCTGGTCAATTGTTACGCCTTCACTTTCGTTTTCAGTTTATTCACCCCTCAGGCTGACGTCAGTGGTACAAAAGTGAGACCAACCCACATCTTGGCTAGTCAGGAAATTGTAGTTAGATTCGATGACAGCGTGAAAAGATGTATAGCGTATGATAGATGTTCACCGGTTAATTCATCAAATCTCAATGGGTTCTGTGAACGGGTTGAAATTGTTGAAGATTTGTCTTGAATATTAATGAGACTTCAAAGAGATTTGTAAGAGATTTTAAGCTGTAAAAAATAAGACTACAAATTTAAGTTTAAGTTTTTACATCTTTATATATTGTTGTTGTGAGTTTAGTTCAATTGCTACAAGTGATGTGATGTTAATATTAGAACTTCACATATAACTATAGCAACTACAGTTGTCTTAAGCTATCTCTTAGTAAATATTAACATTAAATTTAATGGAGACCAAATCGTCAACTATTAATATAATATACCAATCGGAGCCGTTGTGATAGAGGTTAATGAACCATCTTAAATAATATATGCACAATATTCAAAGTTCTATAATCGCACGCACTAAGTAACTCTGTACTAATGATTATAGTCTCGCATTTGTTCTGTAATTATGCTAAATCTCATTAATATAATTACTGCCAAGTTTACTTCCGTTGTTTTCGCCGACTATAAGAATGCCAAACTTTAATCAGACGCCATTGAGTAGTTGTTCGTCAGCCATGAAGGTGGGAGTAAAAAGCTAAAACTGCTTAGACTAAGTTGCTAATCTTTTATTTCCTAACTATTTTGCAGTATTTCGCATTTTCTTTCCTGGTCTGCTGCCTGAGTGCTGTCGAAGTTCTGGCCGTCTCCCAGTTTCCAGGATCTGGATTTGGCTATGGATTCTCACCCTACGGAGGAGGATATGGGGGAAGCTATGCCTCGGCTAGTGCGGCGGCGAGCAGCAGTGCCGGAGCATATCAGGGTTACGGCTATCCAGGATACGGAGGCTATGGAGGCTATGGAGGATACGGAGGCTATGGAGGATACCGCCAGCAGTACAATCAGTTCAGCAACTACAACAACTACGGCTCCTCTGGCTACGGCGGATATCCATTTGGCAGATGAGCGAGGGAAAAAAACGACTCGTAAATGCTGGAAATTTCAGCCGCTATTTTGTTTGATTTCTTTATTTGGCTTTTAATTTGTTGGAGGTCAATAAAACGTAAATACCCAAGATGATTCACCTGAGTGTGTGCATTAATTTTTCTATTTGAACATTAGCTTTTGGATTTTATGTACTTAAAGCTGATATTAGCATAATGCCTAGAAAAGCCCCCTTGGCTTTTACAGAGTATATCCCCTTAGGCTTCTAAATTAGCACATTGTTAACCATATTTCCCATTGACATCCAACCATCGGATTCAGTTCATTCAATTTTTTCTCATTTCTCTTCTCGAGTCAACGTCTTTTTTCACTTTTTGCTCTCAAAAAACCTGAAATTTTCAGGGGCAAATCATGTGCATAAGGCAAATATAAACCACAACCTGAAGTTCACAGCGGCAGCAGCAACAACAACAAAGGCTCTGAGACAAACAAGAGCTCTTCAACGGCTGATTGCATAAGGGCGATTTTCGAATCGCACACAAAACGCGTCAGCGAGATAAAAACGCTTTGCCTGTCGCGCAGCCGCTTCAATTGAACACGCGTCGTGGTCCAAGTTTAAGCCAAGAGAGACCAGCTTCGTCATCGGCCCACACATTTGAACTTGAAGTTTTAACAACCAGATATATTAATTTTCACAAAGTTTAAGACCTGTGCTCATTCCCAAAACAGATTTAATCAATTAAAGTCGCGTTAAAGCCTCATAAAAAAAATAAAACATGCAAATCATTGTAAGTGATAGATTGTGATGGAGTTTAATGATAAAAGAATATATAGTATAAACAATATATTTTGTATTGTGAATTAAAGAAGTGGATTTAATAAAATTAAAATGTGGACAATTACATGTTTCCTAATTCAAATTAATAAAATAAATTCATATATGCTTAACTAAAATATTAAAAGAGGAGAACTTTCTGGAGAAAAGTACATTTTTTTTAATCAAAGCTATACGCATTTTCAAATTAGTAAAAAAAACACAAATAACAATAAATATAACTTTTTAAAGTTCAAAGTATACTTAAGCAAAAAAACATAAACTGTAAACATGCTAAATATATTTAATATATACGTTCCTGATTGACTAATTCTAATTTGATATTGCAGCGGCATCGTCTGGTCCTGTGCCTGGGACTATGCCTTTTGTTCCTCCTGCCTGACGCCTCTGCGGGCAAATTAAAGTTACTGGCCTTCAAGGGTCCCTTGGGTGGCGGATTTGTAGGCCTCAAGGCTCGCACCCCGAAACTACTGGGACTAAAGAGCGGCCTGGTTGGTGGAGCCGCCGGCTTCGGACTTGGAGCCGCTGTGGGTGCCAAGCTGGGCGCTGGCTTGGCAGGCATCCACGGCGCGAGCGGAGGAGGAGGAGGAGGCTACGGCGGGGGATACGCTGGAGGATTTCCTCTTGGTGGTGGCGGCTACACAGGAGGCTTACCTGTAGGTGGCTATGGCGGCGGGCACGGCGGAAGCAGCGGCTATGAGCACCATGAGTATCACCACGAAAGCCATTACAGCGGCGGATCTGGATACGGGGGCGGTGACTTCGGAGGCGGTCCGTGGGGAAAATAGGAATTTATAAATAGAAATAGGAAAAAATCATAACTCGCCATTAGAATTCACAGTTATTGTTATTTAGTTATAATTCATTTGTTCATTAAAATACATAATAAAATGTAGATCTAAAAAGTAGAATGGAACATTTTTGTTTTGTTTATTTGGATGGTGAATTATTTGTAAAAATAAAAGGATTAACCCAACGCAAGCAAGTGTAATTCGTTTATCAGCGACTCTGATTCTTGTCTTGCTCCTATCGAGCCTTGGAGCAATCTTAGTTGCCCAAGGCTTCCGCAAAATTGATCACATTTTTGTAACTTAAAAAAAAAAAAAAGAGGTTAAAAAAATTAAAAACAAAGATAAATAAAATATATAAAAAACGTGCCATTAAACTGCTTTACACTGCTTTCCGTTTTTTCATCAAAGTTTCCAACCTCACTTCACCAAAGTTTCCCACCTTTTTCCGGCGACACACAGATGGCGCTTCTTAATTCTATAATATAGTGTTCATTTGGTCAAAGGACGTTAGCAAGTTTCCGTAGTGTAGTGGTTATCACGTGTGCTTCACACGCACAAGGTCCCCGGTTCGAACCCGGGCGGAAACAAATCTGATTTTTTTTCGTTTCTTACTTATACTATTTTTAATCATTAGATTAGTTTTCCTTAACACTTTCTTACTTATCTTAATAGTTTAAGTGTGTTATTAGCATATTATCAAAGAGTATACTCTTTGATATTATTTCTAAAGACATACATTTTATTTTACCTTTTCAATAAAATGGGGTGATTTCGTCCCTATGTAAGGGATCAGCCAATCTCCATCAATGCCTTTCGATTACCAAAAAGGAAACTATTTCTTCTTTTTCTTACCTTACCTTATAAATATATTATTAAAAAATAATAATTAATTATAAATAAAAAGTTTCGCCGGGCTCAACCGGGATTTGAACCCGGGACCTCTCGCACCCAAAGCGAGAATCATACCCCTAGACCATTGAGCCTCATGTCCAGGTGTTGGCTGCTTTGCAGTTTCGAGGCAGCGCAAGCAAAAACAGCTTGTGAGAAATGAAGCAAACAAGGTCAGTGCAAAACAGAGCGAAGTCATCTGTCCCAAAAGACACAAAAATAAGTAACCGCTTCAGGCTTTGTCAACAAAAATAAAAATATATTGTTTTGAATACTTTAGGCAATATGTTTAGCGTCTCTTAAAGATGCCACCGCCATAGCCGCCATAGCCGCCATAGCCGCCGCCAAAGGAGCTGGCAGAGCTAAAAGATGAAGCATAGCTCTGAGAGCCTCCAAATCCACCGCCGTATCCACCTAGGCCCCCAAACCCGCCGTATCCACCGCCCAAACCTCCAAATCTGCCCTTCCAGCCGTGCTTGATGGGGATCACCACGGGCTGGGGCACTGGCACGGGAACTGGCTGGGGAATGGCCACGGGAACCGGGACTGGTTGAGGTACTGGGATCGGTTGGGCGACGGGATAGGGCACAAAGTTGTTATAGACCGGAGCATAGCCTCCTCCGAACTTTCCACCAAAGCCGTGGGTGTGTCCCAGTCCCAAGCAAAGCATCAGAGACAGGCTCAGTAACGTTATCTGCAGGGGGAAGTACGAACATATGTCAGCCAAGATTCAGATATGAAAGCAAGACAACTCACCGTGCTTGTTCCCATGTTGTCCGGTGTTCTAAGCATGGCCAATTCGAGAACGGCCGTATTTATAGCAACCTCCAGCACTTCCTGTACTTCCTTTTCGCGACGAGTTCAAAGAACTGCCAAAAAACTTGATCCACAACCAGTTCTTGAGCCAATCGATTTTTATTGTGCCAAATTTTAGTCGCATCAACTAAGGCAAAAATATAACAAATCGTGAGAAAAACATTGAAGTCGGTTAAGTTCAGTGGGGTTGAAGGTCGTCCGTCTGCCGTGTTCCGGGACCAAGTGGGCGTGAGTTTTTAAGAACTTTGGTATAAAAACTGAAACAATCGTTGACTAAGCAAGTCAGTTTAGTCCAAGACGATTCAGAAACATGGTCAAGATCAGGTCTTCGGTGAGTGGAAGCAGTTAATCCTTACAGACATTTCCTAATGAATTCATTCTACATTTTCCAGTTGGTTGTGCTCCTGTCGCTCTGCGCCTGTTGTCTGGCCCAGTACCAGTATCCAGAGCAGCGCCCTTCCCCATCCCCGGGATCTGGAGCTCAGCCCACGGGTGGACAGGTGGATAATCGCATCCTTGGAAGTCTCCTGGGCGGAGGGGGAGGTCTCCTTGGAGGCGGCGGCGGTGGCGGAGGCGGCATCTTCAACCTACTGGGTGGCCTTTTGGGAGGCAACCGACCTCAACCACAACCTCTACCACAGCCCTATCCCTACGGTGGGGGATACGGAGGCGGATTTCCTCTGGGTGGTGGCGGCTACACAGGCGGACTACCTGGCTACGGTGGCGGCCCCTATGGCGGCGGCTTTGGCGGAGGCTATGGAGGCTACCCATACGGCGGTGGATATTATGGCTAAGCTCATCAGCTGTGGAATTCCCCAAGTATTATTCGCAAATGTTTTCGAGATTAGTCTTTTAAGTTGTTGACATTGACCATTAAATTAAAATTCATGTTAAAATAATAGTGTCCGGCTTGTTTCCACTTTGGCTGCCTCGCCGACACATGGGGATGTAGCTCAGATGGTAGAGCGCTCGCTTAGCATGTGAGAGGTACGGGGATCGATGCCCCGCATCTCCAAAGGTGTTTTTTTTTTTT
>VNJO01003556.1:0-38227 GCA_008042535.1 Drosophila tani | reverse complement strand
AGGGACATTGAGAGGCGTCTCTTTACGTGCGAGCAACTACTCCAACGTCAGAGAAGAAAAAGTTTTTTGCATCGCATCGTTACCAACGATGAAAAGTGGATTCTCTACGACAATCCTAAGCGGAAAAAATCGTGGGGGCATCCCGGCCATGCATCGACTTCGACAGCGAAGCCAAACATTCATGGTTCGAAGCTACTGCTTTGTATTTGGTGGGACCAACTCGGCGTAGTGTACTACGAACTTTTAAAACCAGGCGAAACCATCACAGGAGCACTCTACCGGACCCAGTTGATGCGCATGAGCCGAGCGCTGAAGGAAAAACGGCCACAATACAAGGAAAGGCACGATAAAGTGATACTCCTACACGACAACGCCCGGCCTCATGTAGCCAAAGTCGTAAAAACTTACTTGGAAACGCAGAAATGGGACGTTCTACCCCACCCGCCCTACTCTCCAGACATCGCTCCTTCTGATTTCCACTTGTTCCGATCGATGACGCATGGCCTCGCTGAACAGCACTTTCGATCATACGAAGAGGTCAAAAATTGGCTTGATGAATGGATCGCGGCCAAAGATGTACAATTTTTCCGACGCGGAATTCACACGCTGCCGGAAAGATGGGAAAAAGTTGTGGCAAGCGATGGAAAATATTTTGAATAACTGGTTTGTAGCTATTTATATGAAATAAGGCTTAAAAATTTGAAAAAAAAACGGCGGTTTCCTACTTGTACACCCAATAAATGGCAGAGATTGCAAGGTCACAAGGCTATCAATTTAACCTTAATGCACCCAAGCATCGTTAATCCAGAATTTTCTGATTTATTTCCTCGCTCATCTGTTTTATTTATTCAATATTATAAGGTAAACAAAAATCACAGTCTGGCAGCAGTTCCCCGAGAAATTATCTCTCCAATAAGCTGTTATCAGCGCAGTGGAGGTGAAAGCGCTGCTGCCGGAGCAGATTCCGTACTTTCTATCAGTATTGGCCGAGAGCCTGCAGTCAGCAGCCAGAGCACGGAGAGCGGCAACATGTTAATACTGGTGACACTGGTCCTTAGCCTGGGGCTATCCATCTACCTGTACCTCACCTGGCACCACAACTACTGGCGCAAGCGCGGCTTGATCACAGCTCGTCCCCTCACGGTGCTGGGCACTTATCCGGGCCTGCTGACCCGGAAGAGCAACCTGGTCACCGACGTGCAGAAGATTTACGAGTGAGCTTTCCTACATTTCGATATCGAAAGTTATACCCATAAAAATTACCTTGCTCCTCAGCAAATATAAGGATAAACATCGAGCGGTTGGTGTTTTTGTCACCCGCCAGCCGCAGATCCTTGTCCTTGATCCCGAGTTGGCCCACGAAGTGTTGGTCGGGAATTTCCGCTGCTTCAAGGACACCCTCACAAGCTCGTACATCAAGCATGCCAAATGGGACAAGTACGCCCCCCGCAATCCCTTCTGGGCATCCGGGGATTCCTGGAGGCGACTTCGCACGGACGCCCAGGCGGGTGTCTCCGGGCATCGCCTGAAGCTGGGCTATGCCATCTGGGAGCAGGGTGGCAAGATGTTAACGGACTACATGACCCGCTATTTGGAGGAGCATAGCAATGTCCTGGAGACCAGAGATGTGAGAGAAGATTAGACAAGAAAATTATTTAAAGTAAGAGAAAATTCTTTACCCTAACAGCTCTGCTTCCGTTACACGGCCCATGTAATGGCGGACTTTATATGGGGCATAGATGCTGGAACCCTAACGCGACCCACGGTGGAACCCAACAAGCTGCAGCAGATGGCCATCAAGTGGACCAGCCACGCCTTCTTCATGATCTCCATTTTCATGGCCTCCATCGTGGCACCCTGCGTTCGCCTGCTGCTGCGCTTCCGCTTCTATCCCAAGGAAACGGATGAGTTCTTCTCCAACCTGACCAGGGAGTCCATTGAGATGCGTCTGAAGGGCGGTAGGGATGCCGCTCGCACGGACTATCTCTCGCATCTGCTGCAACTTCGTGACCAGAAGCAGGCCACCCACGACGATCTGGTGGGTCATGCCCTGACCGTGTTGCTGGATGGGTACGATACCTCAGGCACTGCTCTCCTCCACGCTCTCTACTATGTGAGTGATAAAGGGGTTATCCTTTAGGTAGATTATAAGATTCCTTGGCTTTTCCAGTTATCCGAGCATCCAACAGCCCAGCAAAAGCTGCGAACGGAAATCCTGACTGGCCTGGGAACCGACAGGAGCCTGGACTTTGAGAAGCTGTGCTCCCTTCCTTATTTGGAGCAAGTGGTTTATGGTAAGTTAAGGAATAATTATTAACAAATATTTAATTGTTAAGAATAAAAGTTTATAAGTAAAATGTAGCCCATTACTCAATATGAAAAGTCAGGGAAACTCTGTAAAAATCCTTAAAGGTTAATTATGTCATTATTATGTTAATAATGTCTTCAAAAGATATTCTAAATATCTTTTTAAGCTTAATTATAAAGGTTAAACTCTAGTTCTTAAATTTAACTAAATAAATCCTGTCATTATAAATATATCATATTGTGATTAACTGAAATATGATCAATATTATTATTTACTTTACAGAATCTCTACGCCTAAGCAGCTTGATACCGCAATACACGAAAGTCTGTACAGTTCCCACGACCATTCAGTTAAATGAAGTGAAAAGTCTAAAAGTGGAGGAGGGCATTACGATCATGATACCCAACTATCAGTTCCATCACGACAATCAATACTTTCCCGAACCAGAGGTGTTCAAACCCGAACGCTTTGACAATGGCGCCTATCAGGAGCTAATGAGGAAAGGGATCTTTCTGCCATTTAGTGATGGTCCTCGTGTCTGCATGGGTGAGTCTCTCGAAAATGGCTATCTAGGTTTTGATTAACTATTTTTTTTTTTTTTTAATATTTATCAGGCATGCGCTTGGCCCTGCTGACATTGAAATCGGCCTTGGCTCACATTGTCAGTGAGTTTGAGGTGATAAGGGGCAAAGAACGGTTGGTTCCCAGCGAAGACGCTGGCTTCGGGATCGTGCTGCAGGGAAATGTTAATCTGGAATATCGCCGACTTCAGAGATAGATTTCTAGTAATCTCTTATGCTTTTGTTTATATAATTAAATCGAAATATATACAATACAATGTTTAATAGTCTATTGATAATGCACACTTTGTTTGTTATTCGAGCGATTAGTTTTATAAACATTTCATAAACTTGTGAAATAGTATTTCAGATTTAATATTATACTTAAATCTTATATTATTTTACATTGTATTTAATGAATTTAATAAACAAGTAAAAACAGGGTTTGGCTCTTGTTTCTACGAGAACTTACCTCTCCAACACGCAGTTATCAGCAATGAGAGTGTTATCAATGCTCGTGTGCCGAACACTAATTAAAAACTTATAAAAACCGGTTCTACCGGTGTAAAGTAAAGATTAAGTTTGACAGTGAAGTGTATATAGTACTTAGATTCCAATGTTTTACTGGGCTTTATCAGTGCAAATAGCCGGCAGTTTCCATTCGGACCCCGCGGAGATCTGATCGTTTAGACATGCTGACCGCAGTCGCTCTGGTCTTGGGCTTCGTTCATGTCGCCTTCGCAGTGGTTTATGTCTACCTCACCTGGTACCACAAGTACTGGGATAAAAGGGGAGTGTATACCGCCAAGCCACTGACCATTTTGGGCACCTATCCGGGCATACTGATCAACAAGAGCCGCAGTCTCATACTCGACGTTCAGGAGGTGTATGAGTGAGTATCAGGCAGACGATAAATATTTAAGCACATGTACATATTAAGCACATTTAATTCCTAGTAAGTACAAGGATCGTCATCGAGCGGTGGGCACCTTCATCACTCGACAGCCCCAGCTTCTCATCCTCGATCCCGCTCTGGCCCATGAGATTCTGGTGGACAAGTTTAATCACTTTCGGGACAGCATAACCAGCAGCTTCGTCGGCCACAATCCGGAGGATAAGTATGTGGCCAAGTCACCGTTTTTTAGCTCAGGCGAGGAGTGGAAGCGAAGGCGCACTGAGGGTGTGGGCGGACTCACGCCCAACCGGCTGAAAATGGTCTACGCCATCTGGGAGCATAGCGGGCGGAAGCTAGTGGATTATATAGAGCGGGCGAGGCAGCAGAAGGGCGATGTCATCGAGTCCAGAGATGTGTGTATTGTTGGAATAATAAGTAAATACTTCAAAGGTAAAACTAATTAATTCCGGTTCTAGCTTTCTTATCGTTTCACTGCCGACGTAATGGCTGACTTTATTTGGGGCATCGACGCCGGTTCGCTTAGCGGTGACGTCGGAGAGATAGGGGCCTTCCAGAAGACCTCCACGGACTGGACGTTCCATGCCTTCAGCTCGGTGATCCGATTCAACAAGACCCTGGTGGCTACATTTGTGCGGAAATTGTTCAAGATGCGCTTCTTCACCAAGGCAACGGATGAGTTTTTCCTGCGATTGACCCAGGATGCGGTGAAGCTCCGCCAGAGCGGCAGTGGAGAGGGTCGCACTGATTACCTGTCCCACCTGATCCAGCTGCAGCAGCGCGGGAATACCATCCACGATTCCGTGGGCCATGCCCTTACCGTGCACTTGGACGGATACGAGACTTCTGGAGCTGTGCTCTACCACATGCTCTATTCGGTGAGTCCCTATTGTAATCGAGAAGTATAAACAAATGATTAATCTATCTTATCAGCTGAGCGAGCACCGCGAAGAGCAGGAAAAGTTGCGCTCGGAAATTTTAGACGCCTTGGCCTCCGATGCGAATATCAGCTACGAGCAGCTCAACGCCCTGCCCTATCTGGATCAGTGCGTTAATGGTAGGTGCAAGGTGGTCTATGGTTATTTAGAAAGATAAATAAATTATTATTATTTTTAGCTTCAGTATTCATTTTTTTTTTTTTTAATATTTTGACATTATATTCAATAAAGAAGATATGTTCTTTTTCAGAATCCCTGCGTCTTACCACACCCATTGGTTTCTTTATGCGTATCTGCACCAAGCCCATTCAGCTTGATTTGGGCAAGGACAGAACTGTGGATGTGGAGCCAGGAACTACAGTGATGGTGCCCGCCTTTCAGTACCACCACGATGACGCCTTCTATCCAGAGGCCAGCGAATTCACACCAGATCGCTTCGAGAATGGAGCGGCGAGTGACTTTAATAAGCGTGGATTTTTCCTGCCTTTTGGCGATGGTCCTCGGATATGCTTAGGTAAGCCTGACAACCTTAGAACTTTAATTAAAAATATTATTCTTTGTCTGTGTAAATAAAATTACCAAATGTTGTATAATCTTATCCTTCAATTCCAGGTATGCGTGTTGGACAGCTGAGTGTTAAGACTGCTATCGTTCACATCCTTTCCAATTACCTTGTGGAGCAGACCAAAAAAGTGCCCCTGGGCGCCGACACGGGCCTGGGAGTATTCCTCAATGGAGATGTCGAACTGAAATATACAAAATTGCGAAAATAAAACGCAAGTTTTTTGTAATTTTTTCTCATCCTTGTTCGTTGTGTTGCATAAGTGCAGAGGGCAGATGTTGCTTTTGTATACGGATTGCTGTTGGGTTTTCGCTTTTTATATTTTGGCGCAATAGTAATTTGTACGAGTGTGTGTGTGTGTGTGTGCGTTGGTGTGCAGCTTCGTAGTGCAAGTGTGTTGGACTTTTGGGGGCAACCGCGGCAAAATTTAATTTAGCGCAAACCGACCGCAGACCAACTGACACTCCCCCTTTCAGCTTCTATTCAGCTCAAGCTTTACATGACGAAAAAAAATATTTCCAAAAATCAGGCAGAGAATTTTTAGAAAGTTTTAATATAAGAAAGCATGTGTTTTGCTTTAAACAATTTTATTTTGAATAAGGAAACTAAATTTTAAAAAAGGAAATGGTAGTTAGCGATGCATTAAATGTAACAATTAAATAAAATAATTAAACCTATTCCACCATTAGGTATAAGTCAGGAGTTTATGCTTTCAAGACTCACTTCAGAATGTACTAGTTAATTGTTTAGTATTTTTCTCTGAGTGCATGGCTGAGCCTTTACTCTATGCACTTTCATATTGAGCGACCGCATACAGTGGACGGCAGCGAGGACGAAGGACAAAGGACGACACCGATCCCCAGCCACAATGCCACCGCGTGTGCATGAGTATTGTGATGCAGGCGCTGGCCATAGCTTTCAATTTTTGTATTTTATATTTTTTTGTTGCCTTTATTTACATCTTTTTTTGCCGCTTTTTGTTTTAGCAACAAGCCACAAAATTTCATTTGAGCTTGCAATATGGCGCATTTAAATTTTGCGCTCTTTTCCCGCCTCGCAGCGAATGCATAAAGTTTTCTGGCTGTCGAAGGGGAACTGAAGTATTCCCTTTGTGGATATGAAATTTGATGTGGCCCGCATAAGCTGCCACTGAACGTTTTATGTAAAAGTCTAAACAAATTGCGGATTGCAGGCGAAAATTACGGTTGCTTCCTGCCACCGCAAATATTTGAATTCAATTTGAATTTTGATATATTTGCCGGTGGATTGGGAAGCCAGGATCAAACAGTCGTAAAATGTTAATGACTGGAGCAGTTAACGCAAAAGCGAAATAAATACGCAAGTTGGGAGAGGAGAGAGAGAGCAGGAGGACACTTAAAAGATTTTCATTTCCGTCCTGCACTTCAGGAAAAATTTCTTGATTGTCTTTTTGGATAAAATTATAATAATCCGTTAGAAAATTAGTGAAACATTAAAAGTTATAAAGGGAATTGAGTCCGGAAAAACTATAAATTAATTATAAAGACATCTATTAAAAAAGAAAGTTCAAATCTTGTAAATTTTTGTATTAAAAGAGTTATCAGTGTGATCAGAGTATAAGCCAAATAAATATGCATTGCTATAAGTTCAGAAAGCACACACTAAAAATTAATTCTCCAATTGCCATTAAATATTTTCATGTTCTTCCTTCTTTTTACCACGTCTCTGGTTGTTATTTCCTGAAAAAAGTGTGCCTTCAGTGTGGCCAGAGGCAAAGTCAAAGCCAAAGGCAAAGCTTTCATTTCATGTTGCAACAACGCTCGAAGATAAGCAAGCGGAATGGTAAAAAGAGGGGAGTGAGCTGCGGGGCAAAACCTGGGCAGGCTGGCTGGGGAAAATAGGACTTTCCACAGGATTTCCACAGGAGCAGGCACAGGGACAGGCACAGGCACCGGCACAGGCAGAGCTGGCATGCCCGGCTGGCTTCATGCTACGTTGGCTTTTATCCAATTTACCTGATAACCGCAAATGAGCGTTAATGGGCAAATAAATAGAAAAGTGCCAACTACGCCACTGCGACGCGTTAACTGAATGAAGCGGCGGCTGTGGCGGTGGCGGAGGGCATAGCCACGGACTGGGAGACAGGTTTTCACCAACTTGGGATACCATAACCATTTGCGCGGCTTGATGCCCTGTCGCGTTTACTTTAGTGCACCTACTAAACAAATTTAATGTGCTCACCGTTTTAGGGGTTTTTCGGGGTTAAATCATTCGAAAGGCAAGCTTTTAATTTCGCTGGAACGAGGGTAGCGTTGTGGGGTAAGTGCGAAAAATCTTTGATGCAGAAATTTTAAATCCATCAAACAGATTTTACGGGTTTGCCACCACCACTACTGAGCATAAGTGTTGAATATTTCAACACTTTAGAGTACGGATTATGGGCAAGGGTAATAGAGTTTCTATTATGCAGGACCTAAAAAATACCTAATTAAGGTAGGGGATGCAAATGTTAAGGTTTTTATCATATTAATTAGGTAGTCTTGTAATATTTATGTATGCCTTTAACTATATTAACGTATGTTTTGCTGTTAATATATTCTGCCTAAGTTATTTTATGAATATTCGCATTAGGAGTTTTACTTTTTTCTCGCTTAGTTTGCTTTACTTGTATTTTTCTTTCGGAACCATATTTATTCTGACAATCACTAGCCTTAAATATTTATTTTTTGTGAATTTTTAGACTAATTTTTTGTAGGAATAATATAGGGCTAACAAGAAACAAACACTCCTGCTCTTTCCATATTTTATTTTCTATTTTTAACTGAAAGCAATGACTCTAAGTTCCTTACAATGAGCGAAGAGATCGAAATCTCGTAACTATTAACTTAACCCATTGAACTGAAACATCCCTCCAGGCTTGATGGAAACTTTAGCTGGCTAATTTCTTCCGGCCGTAAATGATGGGTCGTGGTAAAGGCTTGCCCCTGGTCGTGCTGTGAGTGGCTCGAAATCTATGGCATTTCCAATCAGCTCTGGTGCCCGCACCCAACACCCCGAAACACGTTTGACAAATCCGCACACCCTGGCAAACAATGTGCCAAATTTGAAGCGGGCCAGAGGCTGGACGGCAGGAGGGTGCAGTGGGGGTATGATGATGACGAGGATAAGCAGGGGAACCGGGGGCTCAGAGGGGGTCACGGTACTCGAGCCTTGCCAACATTGCGTCAACCTAACATTAATTTGTGCACGTTCCATTGGCCAGTGGGTCGTCTTTCGGATCTGGCCTGGTCGTCTCTTTGGTTCGCTGGAGCTGCCGGCATTGCAACACTTTGGCCACAAATACAACAACAAACACACCTACACGGACACCAACACAGGGGCACAAATAGATCCTATCACACATCCGTACACTGAGCGGGAAAACGTGATCGAAAGGGTGAATTATACATACATTCTTGGGATGAAGTATATTCAAGACAAGGATACTTTCTATATTATTTTCTTTTTGTAATTTAATTTAATTTAATTTTAATTTAATCTAAAGTACCTTGGACTTTTCTCCCTCTGCATCCCCACAGAGAGGTAGACAGAATGCAGGCCAGCAAACGGCTAATGGAATTAGCAACAATTTAACCATTAAACACATCATGTGCATTGGCATGTTGCACATTCAGTTGGTAGATTACTCGTTTCCCCCTCTGCCATCTCTGCCATCTCCATTTATCATTGGACATTGTTGGAAGTCCTGGGGCTATCGGGCTGGGGTCCGATTCCTAGTCTGGGGTTTTCCCCTGGTTCTGGCTGGTTAGCTCTGTTACAGAAGGGCTGGGATGTCTGGATGCCGGTTGCCTTACGCGGTTTATTGGCATTAAATCGGAGCGCTCCGTTGCCATTTTGGCTTTGCCCTGCTTAATAGACTTCGGTTTGCTTTCATTGCATTTCCGCCAGTTCCCCTGATTTACCCGGACAAGCGTGGCCGCTAATTAAATGGAAATTCGTCCAAGTCCTTGGCCATCACAGAGCAGCCTTACTAGCCATCTCAGCCACTGCCTGTTTGCTGTTTGCTGCGAAATTGTGGATAAAGAACAGCTCAGGTTAAGTATCTTCGGCCTTTATGGCAGGTACTTATCCGCCGGTAAGCCAGAGCAAATATTTCTGCTGAGTTGGCACAACTTGCTGGACAAACGTTGGGCCATAATATCAATAGTTGATGCTAGAGGTGGTTGAGTAGGTAATCCATGACGAAATTACCTAAAATAAAGAGGGACATGTTCAACTTGATTGGATATCGAATGAAAGCTAAGTCTTTATAGGAATATTAAAATATTCTAAATAATTTATGGTTAAAAAAAATAAACTAAAGTCTCAAAAAGGTTATATGAACTTAAGACTTCCTTCGTTTAATTTTATTATTAATTATGAAAGGCTTTCCTTTACAAGATAATGAAATATTTAAAATCCAGTGAATCGGTTTTAAGAATTCCAATGAAAATATTTAATACTTTTTATATTTTCGCCGTAATTCTTAAATTCTCTAGCAAAGAACTAGTTCCCGAAACAGTTCACAGCATCTCCGGGCAATTTGTCCTTATAAAACACACACATGACTTAGGCATTGGCGAATTTCGCCTTCTCCTTGTTTGTCCTGATTTTATTTGTGTATTTCTGGGGCAGAGCCAAGGGCGGATCATTCGCCCGGTGGGCCTGGTCAGGTAATTTGGGCAGGAAAAATGGCATCATTAGCTTAACAAATTTGCTGTTTGCCCATAAATCGCCTAAAAGTAAGCAAGCAGCCAGCCAGAACAAAACCGACGGCGAGGAAGAAGTTAAAGGTTCGCTGGGCGGGGTTGGACTCTTAATTAAAATTGAAAGTGGTCCAAAGAGTCAAGCGGCTTTGGTTCAGCTGAATTTTCACTTTTCCCGCCGAGGCTGGTGTCCAACATTTTCATTAGGGAGGCAAATGAAAATTAAGCGAATTCTAAATGAAAATAGACAGCGACTTTCGGGTCGTTGCTGCTGCTGCCGTCCCTTCCTCCCTGCTGTTAATTCGTTAGCATTCTCCCCTCGATATCATAAATCATTAATATGCAAAAATTACGGGTGAAGTGGCACCCCCATTAAGTTCCCATAGCTATAGCCTGAATATTACGTACACGCCCAGTTGAGCAGCCAGCCAGCCAGACGGGCGACCCTCTGTTCCGCTTCCCCTGCCCCCAAGCTGCTGGGTACGTGTGTGTATGTGGCAGATAAAAACTTAAAGAATTATAACTTTGGGGCTTTTGGGGGCTCCTCCGAGGCTGGCGCACAATGACCACAAAAGTAAATAACATGCCATCCGCAAGCCAAGAAAGTCCGAAAAAATAGCCACAGAGAGAGAGACAGTCGGCAGAGCAGACAGAAGGGGAGAAGGAGAACTTTTAAATATAATTTCAGCTTTTGTGCTAGTGCGTCAACATGGAACATGATATGGCAGACCGAAAAAAAATAAGTGAAGCGTCTCTGTGGACCGTCCAGAGTGCTGCCAGCACACTATGGAAAATTCTTTAAAATGGCTGAAAAGCATATAAATTTTTTAAGATAATGTAAACAGAATTTCACCTGCTTAACAATGAGATTCTTTAAACTAATTGGCTGAAAAATAATCATAAATAATTATTTATAATTAGGCTTAGAGGTAAATATGTATTTAGTTACAAGTTGTATGATATTTATTTAGGATATTATGACTGCTTTATATTTGTTTTTTAATCATGTAAATTCCTTTGAATTCCGAGATAAATTTCACCTTAAATATTTAAGAAGTGCTTTGATTTTAAAATATTATATACTTGATATTATACTTGATAGCCAAACGTATATCTAAAAAATAGCCAAATGACCAACAATGACAGTGCGAGAAACTGAGAAAAAGGCTGAGAATGTGCCATGCCCTCTAAGGCCTTGTCAATATTTGTTTCGCAATCAGCAAATACGTGTGCAGTCAATGGCGTGGGATATATCCTGCTTGGGGAGCATAGATGAAGTTGTGTGGTCCTCGGGAAGTCATAGATAACGGAAATGCTGTTTGACTTTAAGAGAATCAGGCCCAAGATATTGCCGACAAACACAAGGCCAAGGACTGGTCAGCCAAAGGAACTCAATTAGAGTGGAATGTGTGGGGTATATGAATCTCCGGAGGTCTTGATTAACAGTTTGCTGTTATTTGTTTTTATACGTAACTTACAAGTTGTTAGGTTAATCTTTTTCGCCAGAGATGGGAGCGTGATCTGTAGATTATCTAGATATATATATTTTACTAGAATAAGTAAAGAATTAATTCATATTAAAGTCAGCTTTCTTGTAAGTGCTTAACTAAAATTTGTTTTGTTTGTTAAGGAAATTAAAAATCCCTGATGTCACTTCATTTGTGACATACAACCCCGTGCTGCGTGAGTTGCTTGTCACATGCACATCCTGGCGCTTCCTTAATATCGCTAATAACATTGACAACTGTCAACGGCTTCGCGAAGGAAGCTGTCATACTCACACCCTCAAGCGCACACACACTCACACACGAACTGGCAACTGTCAGGACATCCGACAACAAAAGTAACAAATAACAACTCTGGGCCAGAATTAAATTCGCTGTCTGCACTGAAGGCACAAGCCGCTTTACTTCTTAACTTTTTTCCCTTCTGGTTTTTCATTTCCAGCTTTTGCGAAAAAATCATAAATACATAAATACTCGGTGTGTATCCGTTAGGGTTATTCGATTTATATGAACCAAAAGAACTGACTATTCAACAATGGCAGCTAAAATGTATTTACAATTCTAAGCTATATGGCAACAGTTAGTATAACGTTATTGAAAATCCATTGTTTGTTTATGTTGTCTTTTTTACTTTTTTTTTTGAGAGTGGTCATGAAAAGCTTTTGGAATATTTGTAGATTTGTGGAGATTTTATTACTGTCAAAATATTTGTTACACATTTAATTTGGACATCCCCTAAACTTGGTATTCCAAAAAATGGAAGAGTATTATCCAGGCTATCCGTAACTTTACCGTCGTTAGTTGCTAGTGGGATGTCCGAAAATAAAACTAAATAAAATAAGTGTGCAATTTATGCATATTAAAAAATATATATTTCGAACAACGGTCTCATATAGCAAGGAGGTCCTTCACAGCTCTTCCTCGTCCTGGAATTTATTCGCCTGTATAGTATTTTCATTTGCGTCCGCAATTCTTTACCCGCATGCAGAGCTGGCCATGGCCAACATTTCCAACTTTTGTCAGGGCCACGGAACGCCAAGTTGCAGTGGCAGACATCGCCGTGGCACCGAAATTTAATGCGCCACGGATTCGGAACTCCAACGCCTGGCAGTCCCGAGGAGTCCGGGATCCTGGGTGCCCGGGAATCCAGGGTGAAGGCAATAAATTTTCATGCCCACTGTCAGAGCCGAGTTCGGTGTTTACTTTGTATGACGTTCTGGTGGGGCAATCCGCCGGCCACGCCCCCCGAAAATGCCAGCCTCCTCCGACGCTCAGTGTCATATTTCTGGGCGACAGATCTTACGGCAAGTATTTTAACTGCCCAACGCTGTAGTGTATTACTCTATAGAAGGAAATCCATAATGACATGGTGGGAGATGGCATTTACTATTTTTAAAAAATAATATTAAATATATTTTTCTTGTTATTTGTAAAAGAAGATTCTAGATTTATTTAGGTTCTCATAGAGAAGAAAACTATTGATTGGGGATTAGGTCAATAAAAGGTTTAATATACTTAAGGAGAAATAACATTTACATTTGCTTAAAAGAAAACCATTTCTCTATTACAGAGGGAAAACTGATTCTTATATTTACCTTTTATTCTGCTGCTGTTACATATTATATCTCGATATAAAAATAAAAAACAAGTGTATTTCTTTTTCGTTTATGTGTCAAATCGTGTCTCCAATTTTACTTTCCTTTTTATTTCATACATTCGCAGTTATTTTCTGTTCTTTTCTTTTTCCTTTCTTTTTAACGAGCATTTTCTGTCCATTTCATTTTTTGTGACTCTTGTAGCGTTTTACAGTCATATGAATATTAAATTAAATTTTTCCCCTCCCCGTGCCCATTGAGGTTGTGAAAGGCGAAGGTGAGATGGCGTGGAGTGGCGGGGAATTGGAGAGTACGCATACGTATTACGTATACGCAGCGTCTGCCTTGACTTTGCTCGGGCACAAAAGAGCCACTGTCACATGTGCAATTCATCAGAGGCGGCTATCCGATTTTAATCAAATGCAGAGTTGACCAGGGAGCCAAGGAGGCCGGGGTTCCACACGGGACGGGCCAGTGAGAGGCTTCCATCTGACGACGGCTGACGTCTGCAGCCTCAAGATGGCAAATTGTGCCGGTTGCTCCTATGCATGCAGGCCAAATGCAAAGCAGTTAGAGCTGCTGGCGGCTGACTGTGTCTGATATGGCTCACTCTGCCATTTATCTTCTTTTACGGCTTGCAAGGGCGTGGCCGTGGACCATTCAATTCCAGAGGTGCAAGGCAGCTGCTGAGCAACGCATGAGGAACGCATGAAGAACCCATTCGGACAGGCTCAAACGCAGGCAAAATACAGTAAAGCAGGGGCTTACAGTGGGAGAAATTAAGAAATAAACTAAGATATTTGCCTATGAGTTTATTATTTTATTACTTGAGAAATCTATAATGGCAGAATAAATCTTAAAAAGTATTTGTTTCAAGTTCAAACTAGTGCCTCACACGATTTAATTGATTTATAAACTATTGATGTTAAAGAAATTATCTAAAATATCTGTAAATTAATTAAATGCACCGAATTAAGTGACGGGTACCTTTTTCAGACGATAGTGTCCGAAAAATGTTCCTGTAAAATATTATATATTCATGATTCTGAATGTAGAAAATTCTTATTAAATCTTAAATTATTGCTGGACGATTTCTAACCTATTCTTAAACATTTTTCTACATTTTTCCAGTGCATTCCTAAAACATACCTATGAATTCACATACATTTCGGCACATGCCTGTGCATATTTGAGAAATTGTGTTTGAACTTTGGCTTTGGTTTCGACTCACTTCGCCTCCTGGCATGTGAACTGCAATTGTTGTTGTTCCCGATCCTGCTCCCTCTCCAGGAGGGAACAGGGAACTCCCAGCTTGACAAACGCACAGTTTCCAGGATTTACTGACACCCACACCCGCCGCCGCCGAGATGCAAAGAGCCAATGTGATTGAAAAATTTGCACAAATTTTTAGCTGTGCTGCCATTTTGACACTTAATCCTGGGCCAAGTCGAGTGCGACCCCGCCTGGGTCCTTAATAAACCTGACACTTCGCCCCCGACCCAGCCAATTTTCCATGGGCATGTAAAATTTATGCTCTTTTAAGGAATTCATACAAAACTTGACAGCAAATTGCACTTTGGCTTAACAACAAAAATCCATTGGCTCCGTCCCTCGACTTTTGGCCTTACATGATGCAATCCAATTGCGGCCAGGCGGCAACAGCAGATTTATAATTCGATTTTTTGCCATTGCCCCAGCTCACGTTCGATGACATGTGCCGAAAATTTGAATCTATTTTTTGCCACCCAGCAGCTTTGAACAATTAAATGGCGAACTCATGTTATGCAAATGGCCCGGGAACGTGCCTAAAATTGCAATTAGAGCAATTGCAGCGCAGAGCGGCGCATAAAATATCAATAAACAGTGCTTTGCAAACAGACAGAAATCCTGGCTGACTGACCAGGATATATCTGGCTGGCTGGCTGCCAAATGGACGCTGACCGTCCGAGGATAATCGAAAGGCGGCAATTAATGGCCACCAGTTTGCAGCTCCTGCTCCTGGTCTGGGTCCTCGACCGATTGTGTGAGTGGTGTTTACCGATAAGAACACCCGGGACACTAATCCCTGGCAACCGAAATGGGTGATGATTACCCGGTGAGTGTTGCCTGGCTAACCAGACGAGATGTTTGCACTCAGTGTAAATGGTTTAGTTAATAACACAGATATTCATATGTTTGTTTGGTTTTAAAGGGGGGAAACATAACCAAATAGGATAGTAAAGGCTTTAAATGATGCCACCATTAAAACTATTAAGATTGATATATAATATTATATGTTTACCGAAGGTCAATATTCTAATTGAACTTTGGAATATGGAGATTTTTAACATTAAATTGTGTAAGCCTTGCGATATTATTTTATATAATTTATGTTGGCATCCGTAATAATAATCATCAAAACTCAAAAACAAATTCATTTAAATAAATTAAAGGAAAATGCTTTTAATGACATGCAAATAATAGCAAAACAACATTTGTTTGTGAATAATTGGCTCTTAATATAATTCTATAAAATATGTGTACCGTTGTTTTTTTGCAAATCAAATTAAAAAAAACAAAGCAATTTTTTCCCTTTTTCCAATTGGTAAAAATAATAAGAGTTTTATTGTTACTGTAATCGCATTTAAAGTGTCCATAGGTTCAATGTCACTTATTTATTGGCCATATTTTTTTGCTCATCACCAATAAACAGAAATTGATATTATTAATAACATTTGATGGAAACCAATTATGGAGAGAGCCATTGAAATGGGTAATAATAATAATTCGAAATTGTTTTCTGTTTAAATAAAATTAATTTAATTCGACAGGCAAAGCCACAAATGCGCAAATTGCGAGGTAATTTTTATTTGCTTTTTTTTTCGTTGTGTTTCACCTGGGATCATTGCAAATACCTGTGGCTATGAGAGCCAGCGAGCTAATACGGCAAATTAATTACAAATGAGACTTCCTATCCCTCCAGCCGCTCCGCATTTTGTCTGATTTTTAATTTATGCGAACCGCAGTTGATTTTCACATAAAATCCGATTCGCAGCCTCGCAAAGCCACCGCAACTTAAAAGCTTAAAAGCGCGACGCCTTCGGATGGCGCTCCTGCTGCTGCTCCGCCTAGGGTCCTGCAAACATCCTGTGGCTCAGTGCCAAAACCCCGACCGAGGCTTATAAATTTTAATTAAAATGCGCCGCCAGATGGGAGGGCACCGCGTCATCAGCACCGAGCACTGCGTGTCCTCGCGGCGCTTATTTCCGCTTACATTACAATTACATTCGCCTTCGGGGCAGCTGGCAGCCAAGGCGCATCCGCATCCCCATTTCCAGGGTCACCAACCATCGGAGTACCGCAATCTCCTGGCCAGGTGCTAAGTCCGAGGTCGCTGCACAGATCTGCATTTTGATGCAGCTGTGCTGAACTTCGAGAGATATATTTAGGGTATCAACAAATAGCCTTACAAATTATTCAATCTTTAAATAGACTTGGGACTATATTTCAAAGGTATTTTAATGCTTTTAATTTAATTGTTTTAATTTTCAGCATCAAGTTTTCATCATCTTAGTCTTAAATTTCAATCCTTGAATAATCGAGTCAACTCCCGACTTGAAAGTCAAGTTTATCCTCGCAGAATTTCTCTCGATTATTACTGCCGAAAATGCTTGCACACTCGACAGATGCCGCCCAGACGCAGCTTATGGGTTTTCCGGCGGAAGCAACATTTGTTTGCAATTTCAAGTGGACGGCGGTGGGTTTTCCTCGGCTTTTCCGCTGCACTAATGACGCAAATCGGCCTAAATAACGAGAGGCTGGCATTTGGTCAACAAGTGGAGGGAGACTGGCTGCGTTGCCAACTCAGCAGACTGTTTTATCCTTCGATTCCCACCAGCCCGCCAGGCCCTAATGAGACGCAATGAGGAGGAACCAAGCTATCAGGGACTTGGCCGCGAAATGGAAATTAAACTGCATCCCCAGCTGTGGCCATGGGGCGTTCTAAGGGGGCGTGCCAGTTGGCTCGACACTTGATTTAATTAAGTTGATGTGGAGCAAGCCCAGACTCATCGTTTTCTTCAATCTTAAAACAGATGACTTGGCAAAATGACTTTAAGAAGGGGTTGTAGATAGATTTAGAATCTTGTATACAGATAGCAGAGGAGCTTGAGTCAGCCTCAAATATTGTTTCATATGCTTCTAACGTCACCTTTAATTTTGAGAACTTTTTTTCAGTAAAATGTCTATCAAGTTAACCGACAACGCCATGTGCCAGTTCCGCGTCGCAAAGGTCTTCCAGGAGACGGACGAGCACACCGTCTCTTTGGACTTCTCCCGCGACGGACGGCGTCTGCTCACCTGCGACCACTCCAAGCTGACCATCTACAGCAGTGCTCGCCAAGCGGCGCTCAGTCAGGTGAACCTCCAGCACTACTCGCCGGAGGTGGCCTGCTTCGCCCAGCAGGACACTCGCGCCCTGCACTCCACCTCGAAGGTAAGAGTCCTCAAAGCAGTTTCCACAAAGGCAAAGGCTTGTGCTGAGTATTTTTGTTGGCAAGAGATATTTAACTTGAAGAATTTCCTGAAAGTTTACTTCCTTTTGATACAACGCATTCCGGGAAGTATGTCTGTATTTCGTGGAAAATAATAATAATGGTTAAGAAAAAGACTCTTAAATATGTAAATATTTTTCATGTTATATTTAATTATTAATTTAAAATTGAACCCTGTTTAACCCCCAGTACGACTGCGCCATTCGATGCGTGGACCTCGAGACGAAACACTGCGTCCGCCTCTTCAGTGGCCATTCCAAGTGTGCTCGTCTGCTGGTCTCTCAGCCGGGAAGCGAAAACGTGTTTCTTAGTGCCGGACGGGATGACCAGGTCTACATGTGGGACTTTCGGTCGTCCACCTTCACCCACCACCTGAAGGAGCTGCAGAGTCCGCTGTGCGCCTTTGATCCGGCAGGCCTGGTGTTCGCCACGAGCTCAGGCACTGAGCGGATTGAAATCCACGATGTGCGGATGCTGGGCGTGGAGCCGTGCCAGAAGTTCGACTACCAGTTCAGTCCCAACGCCAAGTGGACACAGTTGCAGTTCGCGCCGGACGGGAAGAGCCTGCTGCTGGGCACCGATCAGTCGTGGTGCTTCAGCATCAACGCCTTCGACGGGAAGTACCTGCAGTCCTTCACGGGCTACGCCAACGATCAGAGACAGTTGCTCGAGGCCACCTACTCGCCGGACTCGCAGTTCGTGCTTTGTGGGGCGGACGGGGGCCGGATCCACATCTGGCGGGCGGACAACGGCAACCCGGTGGCCGTGCTCAAGGGGAACAACGTGGGTGCGGTACGCTGTCTGCGGTTCAATCCGCTGGTCACCATGTTCGTGAGCAGCGACCAGCTGCTCGTCTTCTGGATGCCCATGGCGGGAGGGACGTACGAATGGGTAGATCGGCTCCAGCCGGGAGAAACCACTTCCTGGAAGGATGACAAAGACTCCAAATCTTCCCCCAAAAGTGTGCCCAAGCCCTTTAAAATGCCGAAGCCAATGGTGGATAAGAAGCTGTTGTGGAAGGCTTCCAGCTCCAGTACTTGGAGAAGGAAACCCAAGAGATCCCGCTCCGAAAAGATCCTTATCGATCTCACTGAAGACCAAGGTGGTGACGAGTCGTTGGAAGAGGGGGAAATACAGGATTAAGAACTCGGAGAAGGCAGTGAGGTGGCGAATATCAATCAAAGCCGGCACTTGGCCAACTCCCCAACAGGAGACGACTTCCGAACAGACTTCCCTGCCAGTCCTTATGCCTTCCAGACACAAATTGTTGAGTTCTCGCTGCAAATTGCACAGCTGGCTGCCCTCGCCTGCGAAAGTTCGTCCTTTTGGCCAAGTTCTCTCCTCTGTATGTTATGTGCGCTTGAAGCACTGACAAGCGTTTCATTTATAGTAGTTTCTGTGGCCATACAAAGAATTCCCACTCTTTTAATATTAATGAAATCTTTGGCCGAAAAGCCCCCAAATAGAACACACAAATTGCCGTTGAACTTTCTGAAGTTGTAACTCTAATTGAATATGTGAATGGGTGCTCTGTCGGTGCCCCCGAAAACTTTCCATGGGGCTTGTGAAGTTTTGAATGCCTCGTCAGGCGACTGCAACTGCAGGCAAAGTCAAAGAATCTCAAATGTCCTTAGATAAATATGGTTTATGTGACTCTTTCTGTGGAAAACATAACTTAAGAAGTCCAGCTGGCCGAAAGCTAGTTTGTTTAAAAAAATAAGGAAGAGTAGCCTTTTATATTCTCTTTCAGATACGATAAAACTTCCACATAAAGAGCATTTATAAATTGTTTCAGGTAATCTCCGTGGCTTCCGTGGCGGCTTAAAGTTCTAATTAAATGCGTCAAAGTCTTCAATGTTTGATCAAAGTTGCGCTGTAAGTGTGCAACTGCCAGACACTCGAAAAGTCAACAAACTAACTAAATACACTCCTGGCTGAAGTAGTTTTGGGTGTTGCAGCGGGGAAAACAAGAACGAACAATAACGCTGCCAGCCGAGAACTTCTCATTATGCTAATTAAGTACAAAAGTTGAAAACTGAAACTAGGCAAACATAAATTAACGCATGCGACAAATGTGCAGGACGAAGGATTAAGTTGGAGCGTGGGAAGCAACAAGAGAGATAGAGAGAGAGAAAAAAATAAGAGTATGAAAGCACAAAGCTTGCGCCGGAAACGGAAGTCGGCGTGTCGCCATTTTGATTTGCATGGACATCACCATTAGCGCGGCAAAGAGGAGCCCTAACGAGCATCCTTTGAAGCGCATAAATGGCCTTCTCATCTCGCCAAAGCGGCGAAAGGAGAAATTAATTAAAAAGGTGGGCACGAAATCTAAAAAGAAACGAGCGAAGCGCGTGACTGAATTGTAAAACAAATCCCAAATGGCCCTGGACACATAGTCTCGTCCCTTCGCCCAACCTCCTCCTCCTCAGATTGCCTTTTCCATTTCCATTTCCACGCACCACAAATTCCTTTTCCCATGACGGCTGCCGCCCTGACCAATGACGCAGGAATATTTAATGCGTTCGGTAATAAAAGCGGATTTCGCTGGGCCCCCAAACACTAATCTTATTTTGGGGCAATCAAATTTGGAAGGAGGTTCTATTCTCGGCCTTTTATGAACTACAAAGCCGGCGCAAAACTTTGGCTGTTTTTCAGCTCAAGACGGAATTATTGAGGAATTTTATGTACTCCAGAGGCAATCGGTTGCATGCATCGGCCGGCAGGAAACAACAAGTTGGCCTTCATCGGCAACTGGCTTACTCTAAAGCCTAGAGATGGGAAAACATCGATAGTGATTTGGAAAATATCAATTTAGGCTTTTTTTGAAGCAATAAAACACAAAAAATGTATTAACATTTTATTACTTTATTTCAATTAAAAGAAATGGTATTTAATCATATACTTATTTTGATTTATGTATTTATTTATTTAAGCAAATGACAATCAAAATCATGCATACGTAAATTATTTTATTTTAAAAAACAATTTATATATAATTGAAAAATGTAATTATGTTAAAATCTTGTTCTTAATCTCTTGTTATTAGAAATAATGTTTTATTCTTCTGTAAAATATTTATTAAAGTGGATTGACATTAATATATTCCTTCTTATTTATATATCGCTTAACCATCGTTGATTTTACTTTGTCAGCTCTTTCAAAAGCCACATGATT
Organism: Drosophila tani; assembly: GCA_008042535.1. NCBI lineage: Eukaryota > Metazoa > Arthropoda > Insecta > Diptera > Drosophilidae > Drosophila > Drosophila tani. Next base: position 17,416 of record VNJO01003556.1, on the reverse strand, counting down.
TAAGCCCGATTTTTGTTATTATAAGGAATCAATTTGACCTCAATACCTTGGCTCGTTCAATGGGTGACTACAAGTTGGGACTTAAGGCAAACTTTTAAATTACTCAACGGGCACTTTCAATAATGGCGGACCTGATTCCACGGGCAAGCCCCCTGACAAGGTCCTAACATGCCCAGTCGGAGGGAAAAACTTTGGCCAACTGCCGCACGAAATTTACTCCTTCAATTCGCTCGACACTGACTTGCCCGCTTTTCCTTAGCCATTTCCCTATTTGCCCGTCCGCGCTTTCCACGAAAGTTGTGTTAAAGTTTTCTTTTTTCCTCGAAGGACGCCAGGCAGGATGTCTATTTCCGCCGCTGGCGTAAAAATAACAATCGACTTGCAGTTTGAATACGTCAGAGCGAGGGGCGCACATTTCCCTCACTTCCCCGAGATTTTTCCTTTCCTTCCTCGCTTTCTCTCTCTTTTTTTTGTTATTTTTATAAGTCGGCGGGATTAAGTGGATTTTTAAGTGGCAGGAGCAAAAGTGGCCACGGGCTACGGATTAGGCCGCCTGTCCCTGGCGACACAATTACATGCACGTTGTTTCCCCCTTGGAAACCGTTTGACTCTTGTCAGGAGTGGACTCTACCATTGGCATGAACAGCACGTGCTAATGGAGCTTCCTTTTCGGGGGCTTCCTGGAAGCCCTACTCAGGATATTGGAGGTATTTTGGCCAGCCTTAACGTTGGACATTAATAATGATCTGAGGCGATGCGCTATGTGCTTAAAAGCCAATTGTGGTTACTTATTGATGTAAAAAATCGAGAAATCGGTGGTAAATTCACCCTTAAATCATTAATAAATTCAAGGATTGTCTAGTCTTTGAGAAATTCATCTCTGCATTGACCACTTACTGAACAGGTGCAACAGAGCCTGTAAGGTCCACATGTCCTTCCTTATCTTCTCAACTCCTCGTGTGTGTCTTCCTTGCTTGTTACTCAGTTTGTCTTGCCAATCAATCCCCAAATATATTTACATAAACTGTGAGCATTCAGAGTCCCATTTGAAAGCCTCGGGGCGATGGCAAAGAGAACTGAAATCCAGATTCAGACTCCGGCCAATACGCATCATTGGTTGATCCTTTCTGAAACTATAATACTACCCCGGCAAGCACAATCTCTCGGTCATATAAGTGACGACTCGGCAACAGTTTTTCAGCTGGCTGTGGGTTCAATTTGCCTTGTGATTGCCTCAAATTAACCGACCATTTCGCTCTACCCTTCTCCTGTGCGAGAGTGTGTGGCTGGGCGGGGGACAATTGCGACGATTTGGCAATTGTCCTTTCTGGCCAGGAGGCCAGGAGGGACTGCGCCGTCGCTTGTGTGCCTCTATTGCTGTCAGGCAGTTGTCAGTCACTCAATCGGGCATTCAATCAAGCAATTTTCATACAAACTCTCGGCAAAGTTGCGGACCCGGGAACCCTAAACTTTGATTTGCAATTTTGACACGCCGCTTAAATTGGAATTTTTGCTTTCAGCTTTGTAAATTCGCCATCAGCAGTCCTGGAACTGCAGGACATCCGGAGATGTGCGGATAAAGTGAACTAGTTTGGAGATAGGTTGTGTTAAGTGGGATTTAAACACAAGTTTTAAGTTTAAGTCGTGGAAGATTATTTATATTATTTTTACATTAAAATAAATTAAAATAAATATAATTAATAGTTGCCTTTGAATAATAATACTTAGAAATTCTGGAATTGATTTTTGGTGGTCTCCCAAATTGTTAGTATTTTTAATAAAAACTTCCAGTAGCCAGATGGATTTTTGTGGTATGATTATGCCTCTATTTACATTATCTAAAAGGAACCAGCTCGTGTTTCCAGTGCCCTCGTGAAATGCTAACAAGTTCATGAGCGAACCCGAGCAACTCTAATGCCAAAAGGCATTTGTGCGCTGTTGATTCGCTTTTAAGTGACGCTTTTGGCCTTTAACAGCCAAAACTCGCGGCTACCAAAGGTTTGTTTTTTGTGCGTTCACTGCTGCATCATGGTGGTCCAAAAAGGAGGAATTGGATGGGCTGAGGCCCCTTTTACAGCTCAAAGGATTTAGGAGAGCTGGAGAGTACACAAAAAAGATTAATTTCAACTGTCAGTAGCTTTCGGAATTAAATATTAAGTATTAAATTAATGAAGAGCTCCGAAGTACATCATATTTATTGTTTCTTTGATTTAATAGAATTGATAATAGAATGTGAACAAATTTTATTTTTTGGTAAGTAGCAACGCCTAAATTTATTATTATTATTATTTTTTCATAGAAAGTAAACACTTATCTCTGCTTTAAAAAATATTTAATTAAATAACGTGGAAAAAACTCACATATTCCAATAAATTCAAAGCCCAAAGGACTTGTTTGATTCGTCGGCATAACAACTTTAAGTGAAAGCACATATTTACTATTCAACAAATTTTTTTTCCAGACTCTAAAACATGATGGAAAAAAACGCAGTATTTTTTCATGCAGCTTTAGATCCTCCAATTTTTTTGCAAGTGTACGGATGCAAGCTCGAAGCGTTAGAGACACAGCGAGCATCGGTATCGCCTGCATCGCCGTTGCAATCAGCTTAACAGTAACTAGAAAATAAATTGCATTCGATTTTGCTGTTACTCTTGGTGCTGCCCTGTGTTTTCCTCCGAGCTCCGCTCTCCGCTTTTTGTGTTCCAGCCTTATCCGCCGGTTTTGGGCCGGACTGGGCCGTGGCCGAATGCGTGATTGGCCAGCGCGGAAAACAGACGCAAACAAAGCCCGCCGGAGAGACGAGCCAGCAAAACTGCCAGCTAAGTGAAAAATGCGCTTTGGGTAACAAAACACAAAAAAAAAAACAAAAAACAAGAGAGAAATAAAAAGGAATAAAGAAAGAAATGCGGAAAAGCGGAGGGATTTCTGCTTTTGTTTTCTTTTCGCAGGCTTTTAATGCGATTTTTTCTGCCAAGGGGTCGAGGACGGTGGGAGGTGATGCAGTGATTTTGCCCGGCTTCGGTGGCTAACAAATGTTGCCGCATTAAATAATGCCAGAAAGTATTTTTTAATTGAATTCTGTTTTCGCTTTTAGCTGCAGTTTTTGCCGCTCTAAGTTTATTTATCACCCAGGACAGTTATTGATATTGACGATGTTCGGGAGATTACATTGCAGGGCACCATAATTATCACCATCAATTATTTACGCCGCAGTGGCAGATAAAAGCTAGAAAAATAATAATTCTAGGACAATATTTTATATTTTTCAAAACGATTAGAAAATGTGTTATTATTTTTGGGACTATATAACATAAGGATTTCTTAAGAAATCAAATAAGCTTTAAACACATCTAAATATATTAATGTAATATGCAGTGGATATTACCCGGTCAAAATAGAGCTAACATTAATAATTTAAACCAATTAGGAGCTCCTGAAAAGTCATCCAAACCCAGCACTCGCCACACCTGACACTCGAGGCTCGTTGTTTATTTTATTTGACGCCTTTTGTCACCGCCTATTATGGCACACTGGGGAGCATTTGTCGAGCGTTTTGGATTTAAAATACTTTGCCATTTGTTTTTAGCGGCGCGGTCAGAGTTCGCGCCAGCCATTAAAATCAGACAGAGCGAGTGTTACAGTGAATAAATCAAATTTTATTACCTAAGCGACAATTATTCTGACCGCAGAAATCAAAACGGGCCGCAAACGCTAACGACAGGCGGCCAGCAGAAGGTGCAAGGGATTCGGTTTGTTTTGTATAAATAAATTCAAAGCTACAAGTGACGCCCACAAGAACAGCATGATTTATTCCCATCAACCATGAACCACCAACCGACCAACTCCCATTGCCCTGCCCCAGGCGGCCTGTTGGTTTCTGACTGTGACAACGCTGCGTATGAGTTATTTTAATTACAATAATGGCTTGTCAATTACGAGACAGCCTGCCACTGTGTCACTTTTTGGTCGCAGAGGCATCCATCTCTCATACACTAATTAATTACGCCCCGAAAATGTCATTAATATTGGTTAGAATGGTACAAAAAAGAGGAATTCAAGATAATACAATTAATTAAGAGGAATTTGTCCTTGTTTTTTTCTCTGCCAATACTTGTGGAGCAGATTTAAAATATTTTAATTACTGCCTGTACAAACTAATTAAAGCGATGCATGAACCCAAGGCACGGGGGAAAGTGCGAGGGCGTGACAGGACGCACACGCAGCAGGTTTTTAAACCTTATTTGTTAACTTTAATCCTCGCAGCCTGCTGGCTAGTGAACTGAAGTAATATCAGTGAGGGCGTGGCTCCGGGGCGTAATCGTAGGTAAGTGAGTAAGAGCGTGTGGTATGTACACAGCAATAACATTTTTTTATTAGAAGTGTAAATATCGCAAAGAATAAAGGATAAAGTAAAGTTACAGACTCTTACAAAAATAATTGAGAGCTATTTTTCGAGTCTATGAAAACGGTAAGCATAGACATATTTTATGTATTATAAATTTAATGGTTAATTGGTTTTATGAAAATGTATATTTAATACCACATTTCTATCTATTTATTTTAATAGCATATCAAGAGGATTTATTTATTTTTTTCTGTGTTTCTACATGGGCTCAATATTTTAATGTTGTTCTCTGTGTACGCCTGTGTAGTTTGTTTGTTGTGCGCAGCAAATGAAGTGCGCTTGGCCTGTTCAGCTCACAAAAGGCAAAGGCAGCATAATTGCCGGTCGCTCTGCGGTAAGGGGGCGTGGATTATATGGCGAGTGTTGAAGAGAGGGGTTCTTGGGCGGTCGGTGTGGGCGTGGCGTTCTCACACAAGAAGTATAAAGTATGAAAAACTTGGTTAGATCCGCGATATTCAATTAGACCTGCCACAGGGAGATTAACCTAATGAAGATATTAATAGGGGAATAAAGAAAAACAGTACAAGCAAGATGAAACAAGAAAGAAAGCTACAGACGAGAGGGCTCGGTTATAAAATACCCGGTACCAAAAAATGTTTTCACTACATATTGAGAATAATTTAATAATTTGGGGCGTTTTCCGTTTGTCATCTCAACAGCGTGACAGTTCTCTATTTAAATTTGAATATTGGGCAATGAAGTGACTGGTGGTCTTGTCCTGCGGTCTCTATAAGGGGGGTTCTTATCAGTTATATACATATATATTTATCCGATGTCCATATTAGGTAATATATTATTTTAGCTTTATAAGTTAACAAGCTAAAATAATATATTACTTAATTCGTAAATCCATAGCTGTAGCTCCCAGAATTTAAGCTCTGAATCCTTTGCCAAGTTGGATTTTATTTTTGTTATTATTTCAGTTATTAGGAGCACTAATCTGGATAAATCCACCAAAAACTGAGTGCTTACTTATTGGAATTTATTCTCTGGATGAGCCATGACCACATAAGTGAGCTTGTTTTGTTTTTCCAATTTATTAAAATAAGATTAAGCCCCTAAATAGGTAAATATTTTATAAGTTCGGAAACGCTTTCTTCTCCCTGTTTATTTTAAATAAATTTACGATCAGCTTGGCCTTGAAGTGTGTCTGAATGAAAATGTTCATCGAAGTAGGCTAATTCGAGAAATGTCAAGTAATGGGAGCCAAGCTGGTTGTAACCTAGCTCAGTTCGACTAGTACATTGCTCGTGGAAACACCTTCTTATAAATTGTTATATACGTAGTATATTATAAATTGTTATATATTATTTTTATTTTCAAGAAAAATGTATATGTTTTTAAAAGTACGCTTGGAAAATGTTGCTGGCAAGCTGCCAGTAATCAGGCTTGGCGAGGAGGCGGTGGTTTATGACCTCAAGCGGCAGTTGGAAAAGATCTTAAGGGTGCCGTGGTCGCAGCTGGATATTCAGTTCCTTGGACGCCTTCTTCGCGACCACGATCTCATATGCAAGGTGTACAAGGAGTGCCAGGAGCGCGGCTTGCCTGCCTGTGGCCAGGCTCTGCACAAAACGGATCTGGTGGTCCTTCATGAGGATAAATTGAAGTGCTGGCTAAGATTTGTGGATGGCAGCGAATGTGGTGAACCCGGCGAGTCGATGCTGGTGGACTCAAATCAGACACAAAGCTCTAGGTCCAACATCGACAGCAGGGGTTTTACTACTACCACCTCTAATTGCAGTCCTTCCAGTTGTAGCACCTCGAATGGACATCAGACCTGTGGTCCCTCTATGGACGCGGAATGCATCGCCCAGAGCAGCAGCAACATCGGCAACATTAGCGCCCTTTCCAATCGGAGTCAGGACGACAGTAGCTGCCACTCGGAGAAGTGCTGCCTCGATGGCAGCAGGGATCGGCCGGAATACGCAGATGTGATGCCTGAAAACCGACAGTATGCGGTGGTCATGGAGGCCGATCCGTGCAGCTTCGACAAGCAATGTATTTTGAAATACATATCAGAGCGAATTGGAGAGTCACGGGACGCTGATTCCCTGCTTTTTAGCACCTGCGTCCCATTGGTGCCCTTGGAGAACGCACTCCTCATTGTCTCTGCAGACGCTCACACAAGGGAGTGGATCAAGGGGGCTACTCGGTCCATTTGTCCACCCTACAGGTGCGTGACTTTTATACACCACTTCGATCTGGTGCGGTGGTGCTTCATCATTCCAGCACCGAACGAGCGGACTTTCTGCAGGATCTTTAAGGTCCTCGAAAAGCAGAATGTGCCACTGGACACCTCCCAGTGGAGTGTAATAAGTCAAGCCACCCTGGATCCCTGTGGCGAAGATTACGCTCGGAAAGCGGTCAGCCCAAACTATCCGAACATGGAGGTGGTTGTTTACATAGACAAGAGGAGCGCCGAACAGATCTCCAAATGCTCCAAGCTTGATTACTTGTTTTGGGAGTTGCCGTTCACCCAGTGTGAGGGCATCTGCTAAGGCAGTCCCGGTACATTTCTTTTAGCGACTGAAACAAAATTATTGGTTCGAACTTAAATTTATTGTTTATACACTTTTTTAGAGATACGATTTATAACAAAATAAAAAACAAAATTATCTGTTTGGCAAAATTCAACTAAAGCTGGTTCATTTAATGGGGGACATCTAAGTAGCTCAATAAAATAACGGTTTTGCAGAATTTTATTTTTGCCAAATCGAAGAGCCAATCGAAAATAGATAAATTATATTTACTAATGGTTGTATTAATAATATATAACAGGGGTGTGCTCTTCAGTTAAATATAACGAAACAAAAACACCTTAACGAGGTGAGATAAAAGTGACGATGGCACGTTCAAACTTCAAAAGTTTCTGATATCAAATTTTGTGACGATTAATATTAACGTTAACATAAATAAATTACAAATAATTTAACTAGTTTTCGGCACTAATCTGTAAAATACCTATCCTTGAAACTAAAGACCAGCGTGTCGAATTATGTGTCCGGCCACGGAAAAATAGGGTCTATGGAAAAATGATACACGACCGCCATTTTGCTTTTGATACAAAAAAATCGAAAACCATTTCGAGTAAATGTCTCACCAATAACTGAGTGCTTACTTATGGGGATTTATTTTCTGGATGAGTCACAACCATAAGTGAGAGGGGAAATTGTTTCTCAAATTTATTTAAAAACAAAACAAAGTGTCCTCAAAGCCGCCAGTGAGTTCCGCAACTGCTACTATATGAATCGCAAATTGAAAGTAAATTTAATTCATACATTTTATTCATCCATTTGGCCAAAATAAAATTCTGCAAATCCGTTATTTGAGCTACTTAGATGTCCCCCATTAAATGAAAGAGCTTTTGTTGAATTTGGCCAAACAGATAATTTTGTTTTTTATTATGTTATAAATCGTATCTCTAAAAAAGTGTATAAACAATAAATTTAAGTTCGAACCAATAATTTTGTTTCAGTCGCTAAAAGAAATGTACCGGGACTGCCTTAGCAGATGCCCTCACACTGGGTGAACGGCAACTCCCAAAACAAGTAATCAAGCTTGGAGCATTTGGAGATCTGTTCGGCGCTCCTCTTGTCTATGTAAACAACCACCTCCATGTTCGGATAGTCTGGGCTGACCGCTTTCCGAGCGTAATCTTCGCCACAGGGATCCAGGGTTGCTTGACTTATTACACTCCACTGGGAGGTGTCCAGCGGGACATTCTGCTTTTCGAGGACCTTAAAGATCCTGCAGAAAGTCCGCTCGTTCGGTGTTGGAATAGTGAAGCACCACCGCACCAGATCGAAGTGGTGTATAAATGTCACGCACCTGTAGGGTGGACAAATGGGTCGGGTAATCCCCTCGATCCACTCTCTTGTGTGAGGGTCTCCAGAGACAATGAGGAGTCCGTCCTCCAAGGGCACCAGTGGCACGCACGTGCTGAACTTCAGGCCATCGGCGTCCAGCGGCGATTTCGGAATTCGCTCTGCTATGTAATTCATAATACAATGCAAAGCTACAGCGTCGAAGCTGCAGGAATCGCCCTCCATGACCACCGCATACTGCCGGCTTTCAGGCATTACATCTGCGTATTCCGGGCGATCCTTGCTGCCATCGAGGCAGCACTTCTCCGAGTGGCAGCTACTGTCGTCCTGACTCCGATTGGAAAGGGCGCTAATGTCGCCGATGTTGCTGCTGCTCTGGGCGATGCATTCAGAGTCCATAGAGGGACCACAGGTCCGATGTCCATTCGAGGTGTTATAACTGGAAGGACTGCAACTAGAGGTGGTAGTAAAACCCCTGCTGTCTATGTTGGACCTTGAGCTTTGTGTCAGATTCGAAACCACCAGCACTGACTCGCCGGGTTCACCACACTCGCTGCCATCCACAAATCCCAGCCAGCACTTCAATTGATCCTCATGAAGGACCACCAGATCCGTTTTGTGCAGAGCCTGGCCACAGGCAGGCAAGCCGCGCTCCTGGCACTCCTCGTACACCTTGCACATGAGATCGTGGTCGCGAAGTAGGCGTCCAAGGAACTTAATATCCAGTTGCGACCACGGCGCCCCTATAATCTTTTCCAACTTCCGCTTGAGGTCATAAACCACCGCCTCCTCGCCAAGCCTGATTACTGGCAGCTGTCCAGCAACATTTTCCAAACGTACTTTTAAAAACGTATACATTTTTCTTGAAAATAAAAATAATATATAACAATTTATAATATACTACGTATATATACTATATAACAATTTAGAAGAGATAGATGTTTACACTTCCGATTTGCAAGACGAACTGAGCTAGGTTACAACCAGCTTGGCTCCCATTACTTGACATTTCTCGAATTAGCCTACTTCGATGAACATTTTTATTCAGACACACTTCAAGGCCAAGTTGATCGTAAATTTATTTAAAATAAACAGGGAGAAGAAAGCGTTTCCGAACTTATAAGGTATAATATTAATAATAGTATAGTATATATTTAAGGTTTTAATCTTTTTTTTAATAAATTGGAAAAACAAATCAAACTCACTTATGGTCATGGCTCATCCAGAGAATAAAGCCCCATAAGTAAGCACTCAAGTCTTGGTGGATTTATCTAGATTAGCGCTTTTAATAACTGAACAAAAATAAAATCCAACTGGGCAGCGGATTTAGAGTTTAAATTCCGGGGGAAAGCTAAAAAAGAAGTTAACTGAACTCTGCTCATTTGAATTCCAGGCGCAGAGCTAATAAGAAACAAGTGGGAAAGCTACAGTCGAGTGTGACAGACTGTGAGATATCCGGTACCCAAAGCATTGTGGGTTAAATTAAACAGCCTATGAACCTAAAAAAATGAATATGATTATGCTGATCAGGAATATATACACTTTATGGGGTCGGAGATGCCTTCTTCTGCCTGTTACATACATTCTCGATTGACACTTACTTATAATACCCCTGTACCCTATGGTTACCGGGTATAACAATATATTTATTAAGTACAAAGTTTTATAAATTGGTTGGGTTATTTTTATAAAACCAATTGTTTATGATGTTTGCACCTTGCAAGTATTTATTAAGATTTACATGTGCTTAAAGACTTTATATTCTATTATTTTGTCTTTCAAAAGTATATTTTACCTCCCTAAGTTCGCCTAATGTAATCTATTTAAAATGAAAATCACGTTCCGTATTCCCCAATCAAGGTGACGATGCCAACGTTATTAGGCATAAGCCACATGACTCCACACGCTCTGCCTCCTAGCTTATCAGATCCCCACGCTTTTTGAAATTCCCGCCCAATCAATCTGACAGCTGCTTAAAGTTTCCCGAGACTTTTGTGAGCGGCCTGGCCGAATACACATACATATTTTATTTAATGTTTGCTTTGCCTCGGCCCCTCCAACGCACAAGTGTGTGGGTTTGTTTATTTTTACTGTCAGTTGTCAATTATTTTTATTGGCAGGTATTATTCTGTGTACACATTTGTATGCAAATTGTCAGGCACTCGCCGGGGTATGGTGGCGAGTGGGAGCCAAAGGAATCGCATGTGGGGCTTATGGCATTTATAAATTATGGCATCAGAGCTACGAGGGTGTATGTGTGTGGGTTAAATATATATAAGTTCCTCCTCGGGGCGAGTGTGAGTCGAGTGTGTGATGTGTGTGTTTTGTGGGCGCGTCTAAAGTTGCATGTCATTGCCGCCTAATTTGTTTGCTCGGTTTTGTTTGTCGTTCGGCATTGCTGTTGGTACACAGATTTCGTGGTGGGCGAAATTTGTTTGTGGGGCAGGGGTGCTTGCCTCAAATAAAAACTTTATTATTTCCCCTTGCAGCTGGAAAGTGTGCCAAAAATATTTATATATTAACAGAGGGACATGCAAACCCGGCTATATGGACTCAAACAATGTTATTAATTTAATTTAAAATTGATGTTACTTGAAAGTAAGAAATGAGCTTTAACTTAAATAATATGAAGAGTATGACAGTCCCTTTTTATAAAATATATAGATTTAAAATACCCCCAGAGTTCTTGTTTCTTAATTTTTATATTAATTTACCTTTTCTATGGTTTATTTTATTATGAAGTTTTTTTATTAACCAAAATACAATACATTTTTTTGAAATCTTAAAATGTATGAAACTTATAAACTAATTTTGGCGTTGAAGAAATTATTCTAATAATATTATACTTAACATATGTAATGAAAGTCAAGCAAGTCGGTCTACGGAAAGATTTTTTTAACTTTAACACATAGATAAATAATTTTTTTTTACATTTTAGATATTCCTTATTTTTTAAGTGTACGAATATTCCCGTATTCTCCCGTGGAGTTGCCTTTCGCAGGCAATGGCGACTTCATTAATGCAGGCGCATCTCTTGAGTGGCAGCTCCGGGCAGCCGGCATGTTGCTCTCAACCCTTCGCCCAACCAGCACCAGCCCACTCCCCCTCGTTCACTCACTGTCGGTCGATCCGAGCAACAAATGCATATCCACTGTCAGCGGGGCTGGGCGTCGATTCCGATTGCCAGTGGCAAACAATTTGCAATGCAACAGGAAACAATTGAATTTGCATAAAACACATGACCATCGTCAGTTGGACGTTGGCGTTTCTGCATCGCCTGCACTACTTCACTCATTGGCTCCGCGTCCTGTCCTCCGCCATTTCATGTTCTCCTATTACAGGCACACTGTGGCGCACACAAGGGGCAGCCGGCAGCCGGAAGGACTGCGACTGCTGCTCGGCAAGGATTTGCAATCGGAAGCCTGATGGCTTCTTAATGAGCCCGAAGTCGCGACTTGAAAGGGTCAGCAGTGAGCCAGTGGGAACAGCTGCCCCTAATGTCAATTGGCTGCACAGTGGCGGAAATTTACTTGGAATTAAAATTAAGAATGCTGTGGGTAAGTAATTAATTCAAGGATATTTATGTTTTGATTGAATATGGAAAATATAGAAAGAAAAACTATTATTAGGTACAAACTCATGAAAGAAAAAAAGAGTTTTGTTTAAAATTTTCTAGTGTACACTTTCTGACAAATTAGTTCTAATAATTTAATAAAATAATATATTATTACTATTATTTTATAGTAATTTTGAAAATAAATTTAAAGTAAACTGACTATATATAAATATCTATTTATTTTAAATATTTACTTAAAACCACATTTTAAACCAAACTTCCCATAGTGCCAAACTTACTCTTTCGACTCTATTTTCAATATTTTTCAGTCACGCACGGGTCGCGTAATTTTTGCACTCAACTTTCCATTTTTCCGCCCTCACTCCCTTTGAAACCCGAAGCTCTGCTGATGTCATTTTCATTATTTGTATGTAAAAACGATTTCGCGGATTTACTTTCAACTTTGTGCCGTTGCTGCCAATTGGCCGCTGGCAATTCCCATGCAAATTGCGAATTTTGAGCTGTCAAATTAAATTACATCGACAAGTCAAAGAGGACGGCGACCGACAAAACAATTGGCCAATAAAGTGAAAATCATTTTCCATACGGCAGCGGCATTCCAGGGATGAAATTGGAGCTCCTACTTCTATTTCCCGGCGGAATGGGCACGGAACAATTTCCTTGGTTGCGTATGAGAAAAGCGCGGAAAGAAATCTCAATCTGATTGGGGCTCCCGGCGAGGTCCTTTCTCAGGAGACCTGGGCGCTTAATTAGCATTTCTGATGATTTATGTGAGCCGGGCCTTGTGAAATATGCTTCACCCCCGAGTGTGTGTGAGGGAGTGTGTCGGTGTGGGAACTGTGTGATAAGAAAATATGCTTAGCGTTTTGTCGGGACTAAATTGCGTCCGTTGGCACAAAAGTTAATGTTCTGTAACGACTGCAAAAGGGTTTCTCCGGCTGCTGTTGTGGCCCATTTAACACTATAAAATTATTATCGTGCATATTCGAAGGCCTTGCCGCAGAAAGGAAAAAAATAAATTACGTTCCCTAAAAGGGAAAAAAGGTTTACTAAAGCCAAGGGAAACCCATTAGCATAAATTCAGGGGCGGGCTTGTGGGCCTTTTTATCAAGTTGTCGCCACAATAAAAACGTTTAGTAATTATCGGGGAAAATAAAAAATAAGTATAAATAAAAGGCGCATGAAAGGCAACTCCAAGTGTGAGCCTGTCGATAAGCGGAACCCTCAAACTCATGACGTACTAACGCATACTAATATAGTTATCAAAGCGCTGTCGTTACTCGATGCCTGCGTGTGTGCTTCAGCACGCTAGTTCGCCTTCGCCTTCGCCGTCGTGTTTGGGAAACTCTTTCGATAAATTCGAATGGCAAAACTGTTTAGATTGTACACCCGAAGAAAAAATTCCTGCAAAAGTCACTTGCTGTTTCTGGGATACAAACTAAAAATTTAATTTAATCTAATCAATATTTAATTCTTCTAAGCCTTTAGTAAAATGGTTTATAAAAATCTATCAAAACCTTGTTAGGAATTAACTTTTAGCTTATAAAATTAGTTATTAAATATTTATGGTTATACTTTCACTTGCAGTGCCCTCAATTTCTCTGAGTGTGTGTATTTTATGGGCGCTGGAATGGAAGAAAGGAAGCATAGAAGAGCGAACTTTACAAAATTGTCTGGGAAGGCAAAGTTGTCAAGGGTTGATGGCCTCACACGCATACGCACACACGTGCCCAAGCCTGCCCACATGCATAACCACACACACTCTCCCACACGCACACATACACACACAAAGCCTACAATTGCCAGAAGGTGTTCGATTTTCTTGTTAGCGGCAGGTTTTTCAAATTGCCAAGCGACAATATCCATCCATAGAGGCGGCGTATGGAGTGGCGCAGGAAGCGGAAGTGATGGGCGGCGGAGGCTGATGAATAGAATGGCGGGCGAACAGGAGAGGAGAATGGGCTCCGTCTGACACCTCAGGCCTCATAACGAACCAATTGAGTGCAATTTCAGAATATTATTACGTATACGTCGTGTGCGCCCCTCCTGTGGTTGCGGGAATAGTTGACAACTTTATGGTCGCTTGACTCTCCTAATGAGTTTTCCAGCAAATTTTAATTGAATTGCGGCGAACGGGAGTAGGGGAAGAAAATATGTGGAGCGTTGCTCACAAAGAAGGAACCGAGTAAAAATTTAAAGTTCGCTGTGAAGCTCACCAGACTCCATGGAGCTTAAAACTAACATTTTAGTAAATCTAAGGAAACTAAGGGGATTAATGTCTAGAGGGAGTCTAATCTCTAAATCTAAATTCCAATTTTATTATGGCATTGTTTTTTGAAGAAAGTGGTAATCGGTTGTTGGATCGAATTTTCAAACACTAATATTTCATATTCGGTTTAAGGCACGTTTCGAGCTGATATTGAAAAGCATTAGCTGGGGATATAACGAAATTTCCGCCTTGGCTTCCTCGTTTTTCTGTGTGCCACACTGCGGCATACCTTGCGGCGCCAGCAGGACATGCTTTGCGGTCTGACATCGCTTGCGCCGACGTCGACGTCGTCCTTCACCGTTGTCTCCGCGGTGGCTGCCGTTGACATTGCTGACGTGCCTGGAGTTGCCATCTCCGGGCCGAGCTGCGAGCGGTAAATAAACAAATAAATGTTTAGCCAAGGAGGCCAGCGAGTCCCGGCTGTCTGTCTGTGTTTACACGCAGCTGCATTAATGCGGAGGGCCATGGGTCTGTGGCCCGGGATCTGATTTAGAATGCAAGAGGAGAAGGCGAAAAGGATAACATCTTTGCATTCATAACTTGTTGAGCATTTCGTAAATCTGATTTCAATTTAAAATGTGGCTGGAAATAATAAGGATCTAGATGAATTTGAGTTTTTAAATTTAAGATAAATAACTCTAAATAACAAGGTTATTAGCTAAGTAAATGCTTAACAATAAACCTAAGAACATATCCCTTTAAAAATAAATATATTTTATACATTGCGGGCCAATAAACATTAAATATGCAACGCTTAATCCTTATACATTTTTAATCAAAAGGACGACTCCTTTATGTTTTATTAAACCACTTCATATTGATTACATTTGTTGCCGAAAATAATAGCGATTTAGCTCGACAAATTGACCTTATTAAATTTGAATGAAAGCATGTTATTTAGAGTCAAGCCATGGCATTTATAATTTGAAGTGCTTAGTCATAAATATTTAAGCAATAATGTAACCCTTGGCTATTTTCGCATGCAAGCTGCGCTAATTCCCATACGGCATTTAATTTAATTACACAATTTCCATGCCATTTGCTGCGAGAATGCGCATTTATATTATGAATATATTTATTTGCCGCTTTTCGATGTCGATTTCCACCGTTTAATTTGTGATAATTTGCATTTGGCTAGCTCTCGGAATCAATAAACATAAAATTGTGTTCGTTGATAGTGAAAAATGTTGATTTCCATGCGATTCGTTATTATTTCAATTATTTTTACGCTATTGCGGTGAAATTTTCCACTAAAATTGAGGGCTATGCAGTGGCGGCCTGGGTTTGGGCCTCGGAATACATAATGAAAATGATTTGTGTGCCAGATTTGGTGTTTGTCTGCGTTTATGGCCCAGAACTGTTGGCCACACTCCAGCGGCCGTTTGCATAATAAATGGCAAGTCGCCATGAAATAAATTACAAAAAGGGGAGCAAGGGGCGGGGCGGCAAACATCCAGCTAGAATAAACTGGATCAGGTAACCGCAAATTACGTATACGACACGTGCGACCGAAAAGGGACACAAACTAACACAGAGAAGCCGACAGCAGATTAGCCGACACAAAATGACAATTCATGTTGCCGGCTTTTGCTGTTTGCTGCTGCTCTCGCTGTGTTGACTTTGTTTCATTTGCGATTACAGCTCCGCACAGGAAGCTCACTTGGAAAGTCATTAAAAAATATGACAAATTATGTGCGGAGGGCTGGCAGGAGGGTGACTTTCCCAGTTGATGCTGCTGGATGGCAATAAACTAAAGTTAGCAGCTTAACAAAACAATAAATGAAGTTGGCAAATGCGATTGTTATGCTTCAAACAGAAACTGCAAAAAAAAAAAAAGGGAAAAGCAAAAACAACAAAAAAGAAATGGAAAACGGAAGACAGGACAAAAGGCAAGCGAGAAACTTTTCCCAGGAAAAGTCCAACTTCGACAAAAGTTGGGAGACGACAGCGCGACAGGGGGGCTACAAATTTGCTCCTCAAATTGCTTTCACGCTTCTTGTATTTAAGTTTCAAGTTGTGCGGGCTCTCCTCTATCCTCTATCCTCTTTTTTCTTTCCATTTTCCTATTGACTTTTCGCTTTGTGCAAAACAATTTGTGTTGCCTAGTTTTCGGGGGCAATTAGTGGGAAACGAGCAACAGGTGGCACCGTCGCCGCTCAAAAGGCGGTCAGCCCAGACTATCCGAACATGGAGGTGGTTGTTTACATAGACAAGAGGAGCGCCGAACAGATCTCCGATTGCTTCAAGCTTGATTACTTGTTTTGGGAGTTGCCGTTCACCCAGTGTGAGGGCATCTGCTAAGGCAGTTTCCGAACTTTTCTTTTAGCGACTGAAACAAAATTATTAGTTCGAACTTAAATTTATGGTTTATAAACCTTTTTAGAAATACGATTTAATAACGGATTTGCAGAATTTTATTTTGGCCAAATGGAAGAGCCAATAGGAAATGTATGAATGTGCTCCTCAGTTAAGTATAAATTCCCAATTTTAAATAAAACAGCCTTTGTTGAATTTGGCCATTTTGTACAAAGGGAATTGTCCGTGCTTTTTGTGTGCGAGTTTGGGGAAAAAGTTTATGGTAAATAATTCAAATGTTTTGCGTACTTCTCAGCGAAGCGCTCTGCCTGTCTGAGCATTTTGTTGTTGTTTGTTTCGCCTGTTTTTTATTATGACAAGCCAAATTACAAAACGCTAAAAGGAAATGCCGGTGGTCAGGCAGCTCTGTCTGAGATGCTGATGGTGTAGTTATTAAATGGCTGTTTGTTTTAAATTATCATTCTAAATCTAATGCCTTTAAAATTAAATTCTAAACAGATAATGCCAATGATAACCTAATTGAAATAAGGTACACTTTTATTTTTAGGTTTGTCATTCACAGACTTTAACAAGAAAGAAAGTTACATTCGAGTAGGCTCGGTTGTAAGATACCAGGTACCAACAAATGTTTGCATCAAAATAATAAGAATTTAATGTCCATAATTTGCGGTGTTTTCCGTTTGTTTTTCCAACCGTACAACAGCCGAGTCAGTTCTCTATTTAGATTTGAATATTGAGCAATGAGGTATCTGGTGGCCTAGTCCCGTGGCCTCCATAGGAGTGTGCTCCTCAGTTAAGTATAATTACCCAATTTTAAATAAAACAGCCTTTGTTGAATTTGGCCAAACAGATAATTTTGTTTTTTATTTTGTTATAAATCGTATCTCTAAAAAAGTGTATAAACAATAAATTTAAGTTCTAACTAATAATTTTGTTGAAGTGCTAAAAAGAAAATTTCGGAAACTGCCTTAGCAGATGCCCTCACACTGGGTGAACGGCAACTCCCAAAACAAGTAATCAAGCTT
>VNJO01003546.1:0-18499 GCA_008042535.1 Drosophila tani | reverse complement strand
CGGGACGATGTGGCTCTGGTGGACTCCCGGCACCCGGAGATCCCCAAGCTGGATCGCATAATGCTTTGGCCCAACGGCAGCCTGCAAGTGTCCAATGTGCAGTCCAGCGACACCGGCGACTATTACTGCGAAATGAACTCGGACACGGGACATGTGGTTCAGCAGCATGCCATCGAGGTGCAGCTGGCTCCTCAGGTGCTGATCGAACCCTCAGAGCTCACCGAGCAGAGGATCGGAGCCACCCTGGAGGTGGTGTGCGAGGCCCGAGGAGTCCCTCAGCCGGTGATCACCTGGCGGCTGAACGGAAACGACCTGCATCCACAGGGCAGCTCGGGAAACCGGCAGAGTCTGGTGCTGGAGATCAAGTCCAGAAATCAGGCGGGGCTTATCGAGTGCCTGGCCAACAACGGAGTGGGCGAGGCAGCGGTGGCCAGCGTGTACCTACATGTGTTGTGTGAGTCCGAAAATAGCTCAATTCCGAGAAATCATTAAACATTTTCGTGATTTTTAATCTAATTAATTACAGTTGCCCCTGAGGTGAGCCAGCCCCAGCCGGTGGTGTACACTAAGCTGGGCGCTCGTGCCCATCTCGAGTGCATCGTGGAGGCTGCACCGGCGGCCACGGTCAAGTGGTTCCACCACGGCCTGCCCGTGACCCTGGGAGCCCACTCCTCCAGCCACGAGTCGGAGCTGCAGGGGAATCGCTCGCTGGATCACTACGTGAATGCCGTGCGACACCTGCTGGTGGTGAAGAGCGTCCGGAATGCGGACATGGGCCAGTACGAGTGCCGGGCGAGCAATCAGATTGCGGGGAAGAGTGGAAATGTGGAGCTCACTGGCCGCCCCATGCCCTGCCTCTTCAAGATCAACCCCGGCACCCAGAGCTCCACATCCCATGTGCTCGTCTGGCAGACGGAGAGCCTGCTGCCCATCATGGAGTTTAAGCTCAAGTTCCGCCAGATTCCGTCCAACAATGCCACGCGGCAAGTACGCACCAACTGGACGGAGCTCACGATTCCGGCTCAGGCAACGAATGGTAATCATAAATCATTTACTTCAAAAATAATAACTAAATCATTTACCTAAAAATATTAACTAAAGATAATGACTTTATTACTCAATGACCTTATTACTTTTCTGTAATTTTTTGTATGTTTATTTCTTTAATATCCAATTATTTTGCATATAAAAAATATCCATCTCATATAACCGAATTTCCCATAAAGCTTTAATTTCAGTCTTTCTGGAAAATTCTTTTGTTTCTTCTTTTTTTGTAAGTTTCATGTACTTTATTTCCAATTCATGGTTTCGATTAAATTCCATGAAATCTAAATTGAGATTTTGGTTTTTTGAATAATTGACAAATTCCTTGGTTTTAAGTTTATTCAAAAAGCCTTGACCTTAGCTGACCCGCTGAGCCAAAGGTTTTATGTAAATGCATACGTTTGTTCCCTGAAATATATGCTAAATGAAATGAATTCGGAATATGATGAGGGCAAGTTCTAGGAATGTTCAAGGATTGTTATACTCCCAGGGGAACATTTTAGATTTAGTGGACAATTTAATTAAGCCCTTTAAAAAATAGTTTTTAATAAAAATAAACTACTTTCTGAGAGCCTAGTATAGATATTGCAAAGGCAGTTAAAGTTATTAAGAGTTCGTATATAAACTGAACCTTTAATGTTATTTATTAGTTTATTTTCTTATTTATTTAACCTCCCTTCCAGGCCTAATCTACATTACCACCTATACACTTCATGGCCTGCATCCTGCCAGTCTCTATGAAGTCTCCGTTTTAGCCAGAAATAGTTTTGGTTGGAGTGACAACAGCAAGATCGTTCGATTTGCCACAGGTGGAGAGGGTAAGTTAACTTAACTTTTAACAAAGATTACACTTAATAATTATATATTTTTCCCCCAGTGGAACTACCCAACTATTCCACCGAGTCAGAACTGCAGGAAGAATTTGCCGACGAGGATTTTCACAATGAAATCACCCAGAGATCGGAGATTCTCTCTGCAAGCATGATGTTCAACGCGGGTTCCATTGGTGGCAATGGAATCAGTGCCTTAATATATTTAATGTGTCTTATTAAAATTGTATTACTCTTAAGTTAGGTTTAACTACAAATTGTAATGTACTGAAATCGATTCCATGCTACACCAAATAAACAACTTTCCATGTATTATTCGCCTGAAAAGATGCCTAAGGTCATGTCATGTGTTAATTATATCTGTTGATTCGGACGGAAACAGATAAGATTGCCGGATCTTATAAACCATAACTTGTTGTTTTCTATTCTTCTTAGTCATTTCTCAAATTATGAAATCA
This sequence comes from Drosophila tani, assembly GCA_008042535.1. Classification (NCBI taxonomy): domain Eukaryota; kingdom Metazoa; phylum Arthropoda; class Insecta; order Diptera; family Drosophilidae; genus Drosophila; species Drosophila tani. The sequence goes on along the minus strand of VNJO01003546.1, from coordinate 16,167 downwards.
TCATCGAAATTTATTTTAAGAATTTGACAATTCTGAATTTACTAATTTAGATTTATGTAAAAAAAAATTTTTTTTCGAGTTTTAGTTGACATTTCACAAATATTTATAAAGTGTAAAAATATCACCATAAAAACTGTGAAAATAATTTCTGCCATAAGCTGGCCTTTATTAAATATTGGACAGATTTCTGATGATAATTAAAATTCTACAACTTAAACTATAACTTAATCTTGTATACAGTTATTTTCTCGAAAATGTTAATTTAGAGTTTTATAATTCCTTTCTTACAATTTAATCGAGAAGCTAAAAATAATTCAATAAAAATATATCCTCATCGGTTCTAATAACAATAATTGAGACTTGATCTCATATAAAATTTTTCAATAAAAAGTTAATACATTTAAAGTAATACCTATTTATATTTGAATGACCAGTTGGGCTTGTTCTAACTACTATTGTAGTATTAGGATAGAAAAGACAAAAATATCTAACTTTGTATAATACATTTTTATTTTCAATCAGAAACATAATTCTCATATCAACTTAAGCGTTCTTTAGCATTTGGTTTAATCATAAAACTTAAATATATGTGACTTCCAATGATTTCCCTTAAAATATGCCTTAGGTCATATGTGAATCATATCAGTTTTGAATCTGTTGATTCAGGCGGAAACAGATAAGACAGTGCATCATAGGTAGGTTTATAAAGCTTATCTCTGACTAAGTTCTCAGATATTGGCAAGATATTTTAACCACTCATACTACTATATATTCTTATTCACGTCTTAAACAAAATTGTATATTCTTTGATACAAATGTATATTTATTATTATATAGTATGTAGGAGAAATGCTTCTATAAAGATCAAAATAAAAAGACCACTGATTCGGTAAAAATAACTGATTCTAAATAGGTTTCAAAATTCATAATACCCGATTCGGTTAACACAATAATCTCACATAAATGTAAAAATATGTATGATATTTGAGGAAATTTGCTAAATATTAGGTTCTTTAAGGAACACAATATTACCATCTCTATCTACTTTTATCTTTATCTATTTATTATCAATTTATTCGTCTTAGGTTAGGTTATGAAATTTAATACACCTTTCGCCTGGCTCCGCCAACCCATAGGCCTTGAAAATTTCTAGAAGGGTGCACTTTCGGTATAGGGCTTCCTCAGTGGACCGCCAACATCAATTGGCAGTGACATTGCGGGCAAGTAAGGCATCTTTCCGGCCCCAAGCCCCACTCGCTCTCGGAGCGAGGCAACTCCGAAGTGCTCTGCTCTACCATAAAACGGAACAAATGAAAACGGAACGTAGCACCTAGCCTGCTGTGTTTACCTGCAGGCTCCCATAGCAGCGAGAGAGAGAGTTGTTGGGGCTCACACTCTCACTCGCTCTCTGCATCTCTTGGGGCCCGGTGCTCCGTTGCCATTCCGTTCCGCGGCGCTTTTGGCATCCATCGCAGCACGCGCTTGGCTTTCAGTGCTCGTTCGAAAAGCATCGCGTTCGGTCGCACCGTCCCAGGATCCCCCAGCGCCAAGAGGTCTGCATCCATCGGAGTCGGAGTCCGTGTAAAACGCCAGGCTTAAAGCAAAAGCAATTAAAGACAGCTGTAAACGCTGGCCATTCGACCTGGCTAAAGTGTGCACAAAACGGCCGAAATGGCGTGCGACCGAGCGAAAGCGTTGCAGTGCAAGTGCTAAACGCCAATCGTACAGAATCGGGGAAAAACAAAAAGAAAACAAAACCACAACAAAAAAAAAAGAAAAGAAAAAAAAAGGCTTTTGTAACGCTTTAACCGAATTTTTCGTCTCATCTCGCGTCGGTATCTGGGGACCAAGCAGCTAAAAAACCAGTTTCCCTCCTCTAGGCTCTCGGGCAAAATAAATACGAGGCGAAATACTCGTAACAATCTTCAGCGCATCGCATCCATTCTTTAAACTCTGGCCCCATGGCCCTGAAGTCTCGGACTCGGACTCCAAGATTTTGTGATTTTAGTTTTCAGCAGACGCGTCGATGAATCATAATAATAGCTCATCCTATGCTGCATCCAGATGTGGCAGATGTGCTCTATATCTTCACTTTTACTTTATTCGCCAGAGACCATTTTGGCAAAAATTCAAATTCAGTTTCAGTTGCAATTCTTCATCGCTCTTCTTCGCTGCACATTCTATAAATATGTACGAGTATGTAAATTAGTTGTCGCTGTGCCGGCAACAAAAATACACCAAACAACACGGGAAAAATAGCATAAGAAACTAAAAAAAAAGAAGAAAAAACAGGTAACCCAAACGAAAGGGAAAATGATGCAGGAAAGGAACCGAGAGACACGGAAAGAAAAAATATCACAAGCTTATTGTTAAACAAAACACAAAAAATTTCCAAGGGCTAAAGGGAATTGAAATATAACTTAAAATAAATTAAAAATTAAATTAAAGGAATTCCCATCAAAGTTTCGGTGAATTTAAGACGACAAAATTGAAGTTAATCGTGAAGAAAAGTGTTATATTTTAAAAACATTCCCTTCATCTTTCCGCATTATTTTTACTTGTTTAAGGATATTTGTATGTGAATTTAAGCCAAATTCCTTAAAATTGATATTAAAAGAGACAAATCGTCCTTATAAACCATCAAATTTGTACAAATTCATATACGGAGGTGACCCAGAAGTTACTAGGGTTTTAATATCACCTTAGGAGCTGTCTAAAAGTATGCAATAATTTATGTAATGCACAAAATTCAGTGCAAAATTTTAAATATATATAATTATAACGAAAAGACATATTGTTGCTTAGTTTTATTCACATTTTTATGTGATTTTAAAGCTCTAGAAATTTATGTAGTATCCCCGATATATAATTGCATCGTTTTGTTTTAATTTTTTGTGTTTGTGATCTGAAATTTAATGAGCTTAACCCTGAATTCATTGCAATATTTATGGCTCTACAATAATTTCCAATACTAAAATTTCGAATGACTCACTCAAAGTTAATTGCAATTTTTTTTCTGTGTGTTCCGGAGTAACCAATTGGGGGCAGCTGCTGCCTGGGGAAAAAAGGGAGGAAGTGCAAACAAAAACGCTGAATGGAAAACAAATTTTCTGTACTTGTTTTTATTTACAGTAGGCGCAAAAAAAAAAAAAAAACAGGAAAAAAAATGCAAGACGAAACATAACAGAAAAGTTTTCAATTCAATTTGTGGCGGCAAAGTGCAAGCGTTGATCCCCAAAAAGCATTCCTCAGATATAAGACAGCTGCACTCTCTCCCTCTCGCTCCCTTACCCTCCCCTCCCCCCACACACACACACACAGGTGCAGTGACTGTGTGTGCGTGTGTGTAAACTTGGAGCGCAATGTAAATAAACAAAGCGCCAAAGACAACAACAACAACAATCGAGGCACTGATTTAAAGAGAAGAGCCAGCCAAGAAAAGAACCAAGTTTGCACCTTCTTCTGTCTTCTATCTTCTTCTTTGATTTTCCAATTGATAAACAGAGCCTCCAAGAGGCGGTAGAATCTATCTTTTTAACTGAGACACAGGGGGGCTTTTGTAGGCAAAGGTGTCAACTTGTTGAAACTTACAAACCGCGTACAGACGGTCGTATATCTGAGGTGCCGTTTATTTAGATGACGCCTTGTAATACTTACATATATAGAGTCTCTGGGAAAAAACTCTGTTACACAAGCGAGTACGGAAATTGCCGCTCATTAGGGAGCTTTTGTTCTGGGAGGCTGAGAGGAAGTCTGAGTCTGAGGGGAGTCTGTAGGAGAATTCGTAAAGCAAATAATCCCAGAAACGTGCCTGGCTTTCAGGAGAATGTGCTGTAATTTTGGTTGGTTTTGAAATATTTTATAAGCTAACAGGCAATATTTTTTAGTTATATGATGAACTTAGAATTGATAGAAAATAAAACATTTTCTGATAAGAAATTATCTCAAGACTTTTAAAACCATTTTAAGGTCAATGAAGTATACACAATATATATTTAATTTAGCTTCAGTTAACCTCAATTTAAAGAAAATAATGCAACTTCTGGAGGAAATGCTGCCAAATCATTCAAAAATATTACTGAATGAAAAATATAAATGGATCTTTATAATATATGGAAGATATCCGAAATTGTAAGCTTACTTCTCTAAAGACATTATAAAAAAGCAAAGCCTATCTTAAGGCGTTTCTTGAAGAAAAACCCCTCCGGCTGTAAATTATATTATTAACTTCATAATAATATTAAGGGCATCTCTGAGTCGCCTATTCCCTGTACAAAATATTGCGAAATTTTCAAATTTTTTTGCAAATGCATCATCTATGGATTATGATCATCAGCGCATTGCAAAATTGTTTGTTTTATGAGTCGGGCATACAAACAAATATTGATATATACGGATGCAGATCGGCAGATCGCCGATTTGTTAGTATGTGTGAGCTATGCCCGCCATTTGCAAACAGCTTTTAATATCAAACAGCCCCGAATTTTGTGCTGGCTGGTGTGTGTGTGCGTTAGGTACGAGAGTACATCGGCTTTTCGTGCTGTACAATTTTTTCGCATTTGCACATTAATTTATTTATATGCATAAACATTTGCATGCTATTCGACTTGGCACACCCTGACCCAACAGAGAACCCCCCAAAGCCCCCACTTCGACCCACTTTACTGGCCCGCTGGCTGGCATTGAGTCAGCCTCGAAGAGAAAAACCACAGTCGGACTTCCTTAAAGTCAACAATTTGAGCTTCAAGGCTGAAGAGGGTTTGAGGTGGTTAATTAAGGATTACTAAAGGAAGGGAAATTGTATAATTAAAGTTGGTTTAGTCCTTTTTATAAGCAACATTGAATATTTTACATTTTCTTTATGGAAATAATAGAGTTAGTTATAGAGTTATTACATCAAACTCAGTATTCACCGAAGTATTTTAATTTTGGAAGAATTAAGACTCTATTTTGTGCATATAAATCTTCAATTATGTGTTATTTATTTAATTTTAATTAATTAAAGCGTATTTCTTTATTTCTTGTAAACAAAAATAGTTTTTAGCAAAAGATTAAAAGAAAAATAAGCTAAAATTCCCTTAAACTCACAAAACAAAAATCTGTGACCCCGAAAAATAAGCCTTATAAAATCCCCACTGTACCCCGAGAGAGAGAGGGACTCGATTGTGAGCTGTAAATTAGCCAGCGACAGCAGCATCGGTAGCAACAACTAGCAAATGGCGATTTTTCGCATAGAGATCATAATATCTTCAAGATACAACTTATCGGCGGAGAGCAAATTGCGACCAGATATTCGTACAACTCGCGGCTTGCATAACGCGGCCAAGCGCCTGAGCAATATTTACCGATCGTTCGAATATTTTTTGCCCCCAAAAACCACCTTCTCCCCCTCCGCCTCCCCCCGCTGCAATTTGTAGTTGCGAAAAAAATTCGTTTGTAGTGCGCGCGCGCTTTTCTTTGCAATTAGAAGTTTCCGGTCCACGACGCGATTCGCATACAAAAGCCACCGCCGCAAAAGACAATCGATAAGCGAAATTAAGAAATCGAAAAAATAAATACATTAATTTTAAGCGATTTCGGCGGTCTTTGCGGCTCCCATTTGGGAGTATTGGCAAATTAATGAAGTACAAACCCAACATATTAATTGCAGTTAACGACCTACCTCCAAACGAACCGAACTCCAAACCGATAATCAAACGCACAAATCAAAGACAGCAAAAAGCAATCATCATGATCAAAGCGAAAGACTCGACGTGGCTGCTGCTCATTTGTCTGCTAATTGGACAATTCTACGGTAAGTCAAGGGCGAGTCCTTAGGCCTAATGGCCCATAAAATCACAGAACTAATTTCAAACCAAACACGATCAGATATTGAGCCACCAAAGTGGTTTTTATTGGAAGATTTCTTGCATTGGAAATTCCGGGAAAAATCTCTGTCATAGACAGAGAGAGAGTTGTAATGAATGTGTAATATTTTTATGAGTACTTGTAAAGATAAGAAAATGGGAAGACTTGAAAGTGCAACAGAAGAAGCCTCAGAAAAGGGGCTATAAAATGAAGAGATTTTAATTAATATTTGAGCTGGAAAAATAGAGAGAGCAGTGGCTTTTCAATTGGGATAATACCTACTGCAGACCTTTAGAAATAATTCATTTGAAATTAATGTCAGTTTGAAAACGTAGTAATCTTTAAAAAGGAAACGAAATCCATTTTAAATATGTTTACTTTTTGTGAAGATTCCTATATAAATGAAAATATAAAAATATAACTCATTTCCTTATAACAGGTTTCTTTTCCTGCGAAATTACATTTTTTAATTAATGTTAAACGTTAAAAGGCCAGTGAGCTTATTATGAAAATATAAGAACATTTCTTTATCGAAATCGGAATAATACAAATGTTGTATTAATTTACTCGCACAGGAAAAGCAAACATTTCTTTTAAAAAATGTTTATACATAGGCCAGTGAGCTCATTCAGAAAATAATAGGCAATTGCCACGGAAACAATTCAATATAAAAAAATTTCTTTCCTTAAAGGAAAGAGCCATTTTGCATTAATTTGTTGCAAATGTATATTCTTTTCCTATGCCATCATTTCATTTATAAAATGTTAATAAGAAAGAGAGCTCCTTATATAAAATTAGCTACTTAAAGTATGTTATAAAGAGACAATTTCGAATGACACATTTCCTTATAAGTCTAAGCTAATGGGCAATTTTGAATTAATGAATCTTATTCGTTTCCTATGAAATAATTTCTGTTAACAAGTGTTGACAAGCAGGAGACTTCTTTTGGTGATTTTGAAAGAGACATTTCCTTAACTATTTTGTATCAAAAAAATAACTTAACGACCAATTAGTCCCCAGAGCTAAGCAATCTTCTAATTCTCCAACCAAATTTGTTTATTTTTTATGGATTAATGTGCTCCAAATATATTTACTTCTCTGGCAATGTAATTTTCTCTTTATAGGGTTTATAGTTTATAGTAACTTCCAATGACACATTTCCCTATCTCCCTTCATTCGGCCCTAGTTCATGGAACTGGAACTGACAGTATTCTGCATATTTCCCAACCCGGCAAATGCTGAATATTAATGGAATTATTTCAAGCACACCCCGAACCTTATCTGGAGTGTACCCTAATTGATCCCCTATTGCCTTAACTTCTAGATTTCTTTTAATTTACACAAAACGAACGTACGAAAGTCAAAGTCTCTCGGCGGCGTCGTCGCCGCGGTTCAATGGGTCTACGTAACTTTCCAGAAATTATGAATTACCGAATATCATCGGACAGAAATAGGTAATGAGCCGCCACCGCTCGCCATACCCACGCACACATGGACGGGCGGGAAAGCTTCCAGATACATGTAGGTGTGAGCCAGAGCCACGTGCGTTTGCAGGGCTGGCATGGCTCTGGCTTATCTTTTGCGTAAACTGAACTGAAACTCGACTGAATGTAGGTGCCAGTTGGTGCGGCTGGAACAACAAGCATATCTTATCGTCGGAGAGAGGCAAACACTTATCTCTCCGCTCGGCAAGTTAAAGTTAAATTTCATTCGCTTTTGGAATTATGGCGCAAATTGCTGATAACGGTTAACATTCCATTTCACGTACACCTCTGGCAAACGTCTGCTGCACGCACTGAAAGCGCGCTGGCTTGGAAATTCTCCTACTTTCTTGCCTTTCTGCCTTCTTGCTTTCCCAGTTTCCAGTCACTCACCCCTAGCTTTCCTCCCATCACTTTTCTCGGGTGCCATGTGTTCTGCAATGGGACTACAAAAAATAAATAGAATAAATATTTGCCATGCACGAAACGAGACGCTGTGCAAAGAATGCCATTTTGATGTCGAATTTTTTCTCGTAAACTTCTTCTTTGCCTTCTGGCTGTTTCACGGAGAGAAATTGATAGGAACATTGTCCTTAGATTGGGTAGAATGGGTCTTAATCCAGGTTTTCTTAGTTCAGTAAGTTTTTATTGGTTAACATATTTTGGCTTCTTATAATGTTTGAAGACTGCAATGAAAGCTCACAAATAGTTACATTCAGTTTCATTTTAACATTTAAATCCTAAAAAATAATTAATTAAAATACCCTCCAAGCATAGACATGACAAAGTATGGCTTGCATATGCCAATCAAATATATGGGCATTACGCATCTTATCCATTTTATTGTCTTTGATGGAAGGGTGTTAAAATTTTATCCCGAAAGTTTGCTTAAACATTAACTTGTCCGAATCTGTTAAGTATATAAATAATCATCTTGATCAGCATCACCAGCCAAGACGATCTAGTCTTCATTCCATTTGTCTGTTTTTACACAAAGAGTGATTCAAATAATCCTTATTTTGAAGTACTTGAAGACTAGCGATACTGAATTATAATTCATGATATAAAGACAATTATGATACATTTCATCCTCTTAATTAAAACTCTGTATCTTGATATCAAAAGAGTGCTGCTAATAATTTAAGTAAACCTAACCCATTTTCAGTTCCTCTCCAAAAACCTCTCTGTGTATTATGCGAAACGCCCCCTGAATATCAAGTTATCTGATGTCCCAGGGCATAGGCCACGACAATGTGTTTTCGCTAGAATATTCCAATATTTATATACTATATGTGGGCTTTTAATTAAAAGTGAATCTCATCCAATTTTAGCCATGAGATAAAGCCGAGCGGATAACCACGCAGAGTATTTACCACTAAAACGCACACCACACACACACATGTGGGGGAATTTGGAACTTTGCGTTCTCAAATGTCAATATTTCCTAGCTGTTCCAAAATATCCAAGAATGTTTGGCCTACAAACAAGTTGCCCCAGTCAATTTGTACAATCTTTCATAATACGAGCACGAGTGCGAGTACTCGCTGCGACCCAACAAAAATATTTGTTTTCATGTTTTGAATTCTTTTTCAGTTGCAGAACTCACAAAAGACTTGATAAAGACCTGGCCCTAATGGGAATTTGGTTTATTTACACCGAAAACAGATAGACAGTCTCAAGGTTAGCCAGCTCCAGCTCCAGTACCCACTCCCTTGGGGATCTAATAAAACTTTGTTCCCAGAATTGGCGATTAAGTGCTTGTCTTTACATATATACCGAAGTACATACATTCGTTCTGCATGCATAAATGCTTAGCTGACTTTTCGGCGGCTCTTTTCGGTATTTTCCGAAAACAACGAATTGATCAAATTACGCATTCGCAAGTCGCAAGCGATCGCCGGCAACGTTCGCTTTCCAAAAATAAAGATCGCATAATAAATCAGTGATTTGATCAATCAAAATGCTCCGGCTCCTGCTTTTCGGGTGGGTGCGGAGTGAATGCGTGGCCCCACCCATGGATTCGGGGATTCGTGAATTCGGGGAGGAGGAAATCGATTTGCCGATTCAATTGATTTCAATTTAATTTTCCATTTATTATGTGTTTGTGTTTGGTCGGCTGTTCCCTCCGTTTATTGTGTGTCTCTATGCAAATTCATGGAATCAAATTATGTATACAGGGGAGACTCTCTATAACATATTCGTGTCTTTGACATTTGATCTGAAGTCTTGGTCATTTATTGTAGGTTTTCTAGTTATGATAAAAAATTTTGGAAATATTTTTAAAACTTTAAATACCTATATTCTATATATTTTAACGCTTTTTATAGGGGGCTATATAAATCGTTAGCGTTTTGAATTCAAGCTAAAGCTATGCTACGAAATAGCAATGAAACATTTTAAAATCCCATACATTGTATCATACTTTTGGACACCATTTCCATAGATTTAAAAATACACGATGTTTCTGAGGCACCCATGATTATTTATTCCACATTTTTCAGTGATTTAAAATCTCTAGAGAATCATTTAATACAAAACCTTGTAATACTCCCTGAAACAGTATTAAAAGCCACCCAAATAGTCTCCAAATCTAAAACGAGATGGTTCAACATACAGAAGATCGACTGTTTGCTTTCGAAGCTCTGACCACTGCCCCAATGCTGGGAACTCACCCAGTTCTGGGCACTTTTACGACCCCCGTCACAATCTGACTTCTCCATCGACTTGGACATGACATGTCGATTAAGGAATGTTTCCCCCACTCGGCGGACTCGGCACTCGGCAGACTCGGCCAAATCTGGATGAGGTTTCCTTTCGAGTTGCGAGATTTCGAAAATGCTGTGCATTTAGGATTGGCAAGCAAAGGCGGCGAGTAGATGCCATCATTTATTTATACACATTTCATTGACTCAGCAGACTTGGGCGAGGATGTGTCGATGTGGGCCATTCTAGATTTGTTTACTTATTGACCTCATAACTCATCCGCGTCTGTATGCGATATTTCATGCGTCTACCGACTAACCCACCAACCGCAGGCGGGACATCAAATAGCGAAAAAAACAACGAAGTGATCATAGGAACGAACGGCATATAGCATCGGGAATCTTGAACTGAATCTTGAATGGGAGTTATCAATGGTCAAGCGAGACTGTAGAAGGCGATTTCCCTGCCTGTACGACCTTGCTGATAGTGCGATTGGAGTGAAGTGGCGCCTACGGCCAGGAAACCTCGTAAATGAGGTTTACATACTACATACTCACTCGGAATCTGGGGCAAAGTAATGAAAATATAATTGCATTCCCAGGAAAGAGCCACTGCAAGGCCTTTTTTAACTGTTTAGCAATGAAAAGTGGTCTAGGCTCAACCACAATTCAATTAATGCAGCTGAAACCTATTTAAATATTGATGTCGGGGCTTAAAATCTACTTTTAATTATATCCCAGATTGTACACTTCATTAGGGGAACTACATATTAAATGCTCAATAATTTAGTGGGACTTTTACTAACTCGGTTTGCTTGGATTAGATTTAAAAGTGCATTAAAGTTATTAGTATTTTCTATTTATTGTGTTAAGGAGTGCCTCAAAAAATCCTTTTGGTTTTAAGGATATAAAATAAAAAAGTTGCTTTAGAAATTTTATACATATTTTCCAATTAAAATATATTAGAATTTATATTGCCTGCAACTCCACGGAATGCTGCACCATGAGACGTGCTCTGACTGTACCCTGGGGTGAGTTGGTGGGCCATTCTGCACTGATGATGATTTCTGCAGAAGGGACTAGGAGGAGAAAAACGTGATGGAAATAGGGACTGACCTACATAGGTATTAATTGTCTTTACCAAACCTACCTTGACCAAGATGACAACATATACCGAGGAAAGACTCATCCAAAAATATATTTAGATCAATAATTATTGACTTCAAAGCTTTCAAACGTAAAGAGCAGACAGCAGTTTTAAAATAATAAACATCTGCACAGAATTCCAAACAAACCCACGCCACAGTCGTCGCCATAAACATTTTAACATGACTTCATCTGCCCGGGAATGCAAAGTCATCAAAAGTTGGCCCGGAGTGAAGGAATTGGCCTGCGACAAATTCCCGACGACGTCCCAATGCCAATGCAGGCCACAAATGGCCATTCTGTGTAACATTGAACTCGAGTTTAGAGACGACGACGAGAAGGAGTGGCAGGAGAAGGCCGAGTGAGAGAGTCTGGATGAGAAGCTGGCGCCGCGACATCCTGACGCCTTTGTTCCACTCAAAACGATTGCACTGGGGCATTGGAGATTGGGGGTGTCATGCGAAAGTGCGAAAGGGAGAAGCATCCCAGCAGCCATCCATCCATATGGATGAACTTAAGCCCGAGTGGCTGTTGTTGCCGGGGAGCTGCTGGAGCTGTTTTTTATTTGCAACCCCCGACATCGATCCAAGGACGACGCCCAAGGGGGCTGGATGACGCATGTGGCCCCCTTGAATCCCTCGGCTGACTTTTGGCGCTGACCTACTTGCAGACAACAATTGCGTGGAGTCCGCAGTAGCCGGGATGTATCCGTAGCCGCATCCGTATCTGTATCCATGGAGTGCAACCTTGACACAGGCCAAAGATTGCAGTTAGCTTCAAGATCGCATCGGTTAAGGTCCCCAAGCTGCTCTAGGCCAGCTTTTATATCTTTTTTTGTATCTCTCGGAGTGGCCCAGACCATAAAAGGGGCGTCTGAGCGGATGGCGGATGGCGGGGCAGCTGGATAAGACTGCCGGCTCCGACTTTTGGCTCGAGTGCTCACCTTAAAAAGCTTTTATCGACCAGTGATAACGAGTTTAAGGCGACTTGCGTAATCCCGCCGACAATATCCATCATAACCTTATACGACGGCCGTGATGGAGTTGGTGTCGTCGTGACTCACTCAGCTGTCGGCCGTTAGATGTCAAGTGAGAGCCGTACACGACGCATATATGGCATGCAAATTGTTATGGCTAATACATAAAAGATTGTGGCCGCTAAAAATTGCTCATACGATTTGCATAAATCTTCCATTGCTGTCGGGAGTAGAGTCATCATTCTTATGGGGAAAGCGTTCAACATTCCAAAATCCCTTTCAACTGTACCTGTACCTGCTGCTTTTATGGCCTGCGGTAATTTACCCAGAGCTTAGATACGTCTTCTTTTCATATCTAGTTTTGTTATCTTCCTGGGAGATTATCTGAGTACATTTTGTGATGTTGCCAGAAGAGGATTCTAGATACTCTGGCAGCTATGATACCTTGCCAAACTAGACCTGACTAAGAGCAAATATGTAGTATTTGTAATCAAGGGCGAGTATCTGCACATATCCACAGCGGTATCTCCCCCTAGTTCCTGTTTCGAGCTCATTTCCGTTCTCTCATAAACGAGTTCTTTGTGGCGACCCTTTGATTGGAAGCACAAGTCGCTGTGGATGTTTTGTGATTTTTATCAGTTCCAATTAAGTCTGGAACCACTTAGGGGCTCCGTCGGTTAATGGTGACTCACAGATGCACCTTTCCTATATGTCGAACTTGGTGACGTAATGATCTGGAAATTGTTGTGGTGCCAAAACTAGGGTCTCAATACTGTTTTTTATTATTTAAATTGCTTACTATAACTGACTATAAAATGTGTTTTTCTCCATAGGGTGGTAGGTGCAAATCAATCTAATCACATTCAAAGATCACACTCGTAGTTTTTATGAGTAATAAGGTGCGATCTGTAAGCGTGACTTTTTCTTTTAATATGGCTTTATGACTATCCATTAAAAAATATAGATTTTTGTGGAGAAGCAAGAGTTATCTGGGGAGAATTTAAGCAGCTCGGTAGTTAATACTTTTATGGCAAAGATTTATAGGGGAATTTAATGATCTTGAGATAAATTAATTTGTTTTTGTCTGTGGAATTCGTTGGGAATTAAGAAATTAATTAGGTATGTATGTATATCGAGAGGAAAAGTTTGCTTTTTATATCGAAAAAATCGTAAAGTTTGATATGTATATCGAAATTTGAAATAACGAAAAATATCGCATTTTACTTTAAAATATCAATGTTATTGGAAAAGAATTTCCAAATAATGTTATTTCATTAATTTATCTTTTATAACCTTTTTTATGTTATTTTCAAAGTTTCGATATATCAAACAGAATATTAATTTATCGCACTTACCGATTTATATAACGACCTTTGCTTAAAATTTAGATACAGTATCAATATATCGTTATTTTCGGCTATCCCCATAATAAATAAATTATAAAATAATTTACTGAATATTTATATTTATGACCTATCAATTTCCCTTTCCAGCGAGCTGCCATGGATCGCCCATAGAAGGCGGTGAAACAGACTACCAGGAAGATGACTACGATTACGGCGATCTTGATGATGGCGCCGATGACACATCCAAGGGCGATGTTACGGCCAAATTAGAACTGGATCTGCCGCCGCCCTATTTCGAGGATAACGACCTCAAGATCGAGGCCAAGCCGGGTGACGATGTGGTGCTCAACTGTGATGCTCGCAATTTCCAGCGTAAGTTTCCAGCTCCTTACTTCAAGAGAAAGTACTAAAATTCCTCCCCCATCTTTTAGTTAGCAACGCGGTGATGTGGTACAAGAACAAGACGATCATTGCAAATGGCCAGAACGCCATCGGACATCGCGTGGAGGCCATGGCCAACAACTCCATCCTCCTGAGGGACGCCACCGCAGAGGACTCGGATGACTACTACTGCGAGATCCTGCCCCAGATGGTCCGACAGCACACGACACTGCGGGTGGGCGCCCGGCTGTCGATCCTCTGCGACGATCGCGATGTTACGGATCGTTCGCAGACGTTCAGGCAGGGCGACCACCACAAGCTCGAGTGTCGGACGTATCTGCCGGGCGAAAATACCATTAAGTGGTCCTTTAATGTATGTTGTTTTGCGCCACCATTCACCTCCTTACCACGAAATCCATCCCCACCATCTCCCACACTCCATATCTCTTGCAGGGTCTGCGTCTGGAATCATCACCGGAGGACGTCAAGAATGGCGTTGTCATCCTCGACAACGTCGATGAGGAGAACGCTGGGGTGTACCAGTGCCTGGGAGACGATGGCAGCCGCGATCCTCCCCACGGCATGGTCACCGTCGATGTGCAGTACAGTCCCAAGGTGTCCACCCATCGGCATCATGTGAACACCGAAAAGGGCGCCACCGCGGAACTGTACTGCAACTATCGCGCCAATCCCATCGGCCGGAGTTACTTCATCAAGGACGGCAAGACGCTGCAGCTCTCCGAGAAGTACTCCCTCAAGGATTCCGCCCACAATGGCCACAACCGCACAACGCTTGTCATCAGGGAAGTGGGAACTGAGGATCTGGGCGAGTATCTATGTCAGGTGGAGAATGCCATTGGCTCGAACGAGGTGAAGGTGCATGTCAGCTACAATCCAGAGACGCCGCAGTTCGAGGACATGAAGGTGGAGGGCACTAAGGTGACCATGCACTGGCTGGTGAGGAGTCGTCAGCCGCTGTCCGAGGCCATGCTGGACTACCAATTAACGGGGGTGAGTATCAGGGGTTACGGGTAAAAATAATAATTCAAACTGAAGAAAGAAGGTTCAGAAATATTTTTACCCCTAAGATATAGTACATTTTGGGTGGCATAAATAATATTTCCGTAGCATACTTTAAGGTACCTCTAAAAATATGTTATATCTCTTTGATTTATTTCTGATCTAAAATTCATCAATAATCTTTTAGAACATTGAATAATGTAGCTCCTACCAATCCCAATCTCTCCAATCCTCAGTCCTACACATGGAGCACTGTCTCAGTGCTGCAGACGCATCGCCACAACCACACCGAGGGCATCTGGAAGATCACACATCAGCTGGACCTGCCCCGACGCGGCCTGTGGCATGCTCGCGTGAAGGCAAGGAACACCCAGGGCTGGTCCAATTTCTCGCCGGATCACGATTTCCAAATCGTGGACGATGATGGTGAGTCATGTTTCGGGCCACATGCTTCCCGGTTTCCATCTCACGCTGTGCCTTTGGTTTATCCATCCCATAGAATCGGCTGTGGCCCCCGATATGGATCTGCCGCCGGAGCAGATAATGCAGGCGGGCATTGGCATCGGCCGAGGAGGTGCCTCCGCCCTCGGGCAGCTGTCCGTCGGAGTGCTCCTGGCCTCTCTCCTGCTGGGTGTCCGCCTCTAAGGGGCACTCAAAACGGGGGAAGTGTACATACGTATTTCCGGATTACTCAGCTATCGATTTCATCGGAGCGATAGCGACCGCACATAGGAAACAGAAACTAAAGTATTCTAATTATACAAATGCTAATGCGCGCTAGCTGCTAGCTTGGGTCAATGTTAATGTTAATGCTATAGTACACACGCTGGAGCGATCACCACTGAAACATTTGTGCCAAGCAAGGGGAATTTGGACCGCAACAAGGAGGAGAAGGAGGAGGACTAGGAGGAAGAGCGGCAATTAAAGTTAATTTAGTTTAGTTAAAGTTAAAGTTAAAGTTTGAATCGAGCCGAAGGAGGATGTGAAATTTTGATTAGGACACAGAAAACTGCGACGATCGGTTTAAAACCGCACCCCAAAAACTAAAAAAGGAATTAATTTTTGATTAACCTTAGCTATAATATTTATTTGTTTTGTATGTATGCATGTGAAAGTTGGCACGACAACGAGATAGATAGAGAGAGAGGGAGATGAGCATCCTTGTTACCTGAAGCGGAAACGGAAACGGAACACACGAATAGGGCCAGAGTCTCGATGGGTTTGTCCGCCCCGAAAGCAACGATGTAGAGCCAAAGACCTTTTAATAA
>VNJO01003537.1:0-19188 GCA_008042535.1 Drosophila tani | reverse complement strand
GTCTCCGGGTGTTGGGGAGAGTGGGGGGAGGGGGACAGGACATTAGTCCGCCCTCTTGCGGCCTCTGGCCACCATCTTCCTTCCTCGGTTGGTTCCCAGAAGTGCCTCTTCCTCAGGTGTGCGCCTCACACTCTTGTTGACGCGCCCTGTGCCGCGCGTAACACGCCCATATAGGGGAGGGCGCAGGATTTTCCGCGTCGGTGCGGGCTCTTGGGCAACTGTGGTGCCACAAGCCTCCTTGCCGCCGGATTCCTTCCGTTTGCCATCAGTGGCATTCTGCGGTGCCGGATCAGCCTTGTCCGACAAGACGGCCTTGGAACAGGTGGGCTTCTCCGCTTCGAGAGCAGGAGCCACCGCCTGTGCTTTCGGCTGCGCGCTGGCCTTTGGCTTAAGAGTAGCCATGCCCCACGCAAAGTGCAGCTGGTACGCTAGCGACTTCATCTTATCGGCAGATACTGGGTCCAGCGCGATCGTGATGACGGCCATGTTCTGCCGCATCTCTTGGTGGAAGACTCGCCATTCACCGCCATCCATCCAGGGCGGAAGGTGCAGCCAGAGAACAGCGGCTTCACAGAGCCGTGTCTCAGCTCCATCACCCTTGATAGGATCGCGGACTGAACGCGGTGGAGCTGTTCTGTTGTGAGGAGGCAATCAGGGTAGTTGGCCGGGAGTATTGCCATCTTCATGGAGCTGGCAACATCCCTGTAAGAGGCCATGACACCGACTTTGGGTGACTGCTCTTGTACTGCCTTCCCAACCGCTGCTGCGGTTGTGGAGGCTACTGGAGCCTCCGTGGTCGGCAATACAATTGCAGGATCACCCTTCGTCAGGGCACTAGGTGCCGCGGTTTTAAACATGGCCCTCTTAGTCGACGCCTCTTCTGGGGTCGTGTTGGCCGATCTACCTCTTTTGCTGGCTGTAGCGCCACTCCTGCTGGGCACAGCCCTTGGAGGGTCCATAGGCTTCTGTGCGAGCCTTTTGGCCTCCTCGATGGGTATGCCGCAAGGTGTCTGCGCAGCCTCGGCGCCCGATAGCGCGATCCGCTTAGGTCTTTCATCCTTGGGGGAGGCGAGAAGGGTTTCTTCCTCTTCCTTGGTGATGCTGTCGGTGCCAGAGCTTTGTGAACAAACGTCCATAGCATCTTCGGGCAATGGGTTCGATTTCAATCGATTTGGGGCTGCTAGAGCACCCTGTTGTTGTAGGGGTAATTACATTGGTATCCATAAGTTTGGTCCCACGAGTAATGAGGAAGGGAGTATCCCCCGGGGTAGAGCCTCATACCCCGTATCGTGCACTTGTACGACCGGAGGTGCCAGATATCCGGAAGCCACCGTTAAAAGACACACTAACGTAGTGCCATTCGTCACAGGGGCACGGTACGGTAACACCGGTAATTACGGGTTTTTTCGAGTTGTCCTCTCTAAATCCGCCATATTTAGTCTAGAGCAGGGGCACCTCGAGCAGGATGTGGTTCTTCACCACGTATGGTCGGTCTGCAGTAGTCGGCATGTGACTGCCAACTCCTACTGGGTGAGTCAGCTTGGCGCGGCGACAGGCACACACGCTTCGCTGCCCAACCTTAGCTCCCTAATTAAAGTCATACATTTTAAGTTAAATCCAAATTGGACCACTAAACCTAATTGCTGCCATAAAAACGATCGGTCCAAATTAGCCGATATTCGTTGCTTTTGAAAATTTCAAATAAAGGCATAGGAAATTGTCTTTAAGTTTTATTATAGTCATCATCATCATTTGAAATTTTATCCAACTTGAACCACAATATCTTATAGCTGTCATAGGAACGATCGGGGCAAATTTGCCGATTTTCCCTTATTTTGATACCCTTGCAGAGGGTATAATAATTTCGCTATGACATTTGCAACGTAGTGAAGGAGGCATCTCCGACCCCATAAAGTATATATATAGTATATACTCTGATAAGATAGTATTGTAGATTCAATCAAATTTGGCAATAACTTTTTCACTGCCAATCGGTGCCATTACACAGTTTTGGTGAATTAATATTTCGCAATAATATAATCAAAGAACTAACTTTTAGATTCAAGCAATGCGGTGGCATACCACCTGGCTCCAATGAATTAAAAACTTCAACTTAAAAATTTGGTGCATCATCTTGATTCATAACCCTGTCAATTGATTTATATGTAGTGACTACAACTGGCAGTTTCGCTTGAATTTGAAAATGAATGGCATTGTTCAAATATATGAACATGCACAAGTGCCCAGACTTTAAGATGCACTTGCAATCACAGCCGACCAACGCGTCACATATTCTAAGTAGCATTTACGCCTCTATCAACATACATACATATGTACATGTAATCAAGTGTAATAGCACGCACATATACACCGATCTAAGAATACACAAGATGCTCTTGTGACCCCCTGGAAAATCTAAGAATGTCCAAAAACTATCTAGCATAGATAACCCCTAGCTGGGATTATACATAAGGAATCTGTAACTAGTACATAAGTGAAAACCGCTATAAAAAGGCGTGAGCGCCAAATAAAGAATCAGTTCCTAACAAAATACTGTTGTGTTTAGTCAGGGATTCAGGCGGTTAGCGGTAAAAATTGCCAGTTGAAGTGAGCGGTACAATCTGCTCCTTGACAAAGCGATATACACTGCCAACAGGCATTGAATGATTGTTCTTTGGTGCTAAAAAGCCGCGTTCTCTTAACCAATCATGATTTGTGTAATTTTGAAGAATATTGGGAAAAACATATTCAATCAATTCATCTATTGATTGTGCAATTGAACAAAAATTGTTCGGTACAGCGATCAATCCGTCGGTACGATCGATTTGTATTTTGCCATCACCAATTTCTAACAATTGTTTTGAGAACTTACTGGATCATTTTGTAGGTAAATACGCATATTAATGTTCGATATCAATTTTTGTACATATCTCCAAAGAACTGATGACTTTAAACAGGCATTTAGTTCATCAGCAGGAGTTGACCTAGGAATAACCGGCAATGTTTGACGAAAATCCCCTGACAGTAATATCAAAGCACCACCAAAAGCTGTTGATTGCGACGTTAATCCTGCATTGTTCGATTAAATGCTTTTACCAATTTTTTATTCGCCATTGTACACTCATCCCATAAAATAATTGACGTTAATCGCAAAACTTTGGCCTCAGCGGGATTTCTCGAAATATTGCAAGTCGGAGTTTCAATCACCTGTACATTCAATGGCAATTTTAATGCCGAGTGTGCGGTTCGACCACCTTCTAATAATGTAGCAGCAATTCCCGAAGATGCAAGTGCCAATGCAATTTTCTGTTCCGATCGAATAGTCGCTAAAACCAATGATATAACGAACGTGTTGCTTGTACTACCAGGTGCATCCAAGAAATATAATCCACCTTCATTATTGGAAACGGCTTGTATATAATGTGTTTGCTGAATATTCAATTTGTTTATATTCGATTGTACAAATAAACGCAAGTCATTAGAATCTAATTCCTGTTTACGTTGCAATTCACGATCAAACAAATCATTTATCTCACGATTTGGTGCGGTCATACCCCATTGTCCTAATTCTTTATTTGCAATCGTTAGACACATATCTGCAATTATTCGTTGTACATTTCCAAGGTAGTCAACAAATTGGGATCTCTTTCATAAGAATACGAATTAAAATATCTTCTGCCATATAATCTTTATATTTGTTCCATAATTTAATTGTATTTAATGGCCTACATGTTGATATTATAATGACAAATAGCATTCGAATTTGTTGTGGATGAGCTGGAATATATGCATTATATAGTGTTAAATCCCAATGTGCATCATCCTCCAAAAATGCAAGAGTTGACAGGCTTCAAGATAAATTTGACACAAATAACCGTTGACTGTTCTTTATTCTTGAAATGATTTTGGGCCAGGGACGTTAACTTATAACTCAGCATTGTTAGGGTGTACAGTACATATTCTTCCAAATGCATCTGTTTGAAAAATGCCTGGATACCCATCCAGTGGTGTTCCTTGTTTACGTCTTTGAAATTTTTTCGAAGACACATTCCATGTGTAATAAGAAGGCACTTCAGAATATAACAAAGTGGTCGCAAATGTATTAGTTTCACATAATTTGAAAAAAGCGGTCAACGTAGTTGCTGGTGGTTGTGCTGTTCTTTCCAATACATTTGCTTCATTAAAATAAACAAGTTGCCCATTCTTAAAATGCACAGCCAAGTGTACAACCACAGGAAACGACATAATCCTCCAGACTGCTTCATTACTACTACTGTAGCGCCACAGGAAACGACATAATACTCCAGACTGCTTCATTACTACTAATGTAGCGCCCCATTTGCTACTGAGTAATTAAATCATGTCTATTATCACCAGCAACACCAAAAACAGCCATATCGCTTCTTTTATTTACATACTTGCAAATATATTTAATGGATTTTTCTGAATTATAGAACTCCACATTTATATGAGCATTGAACATTTTCGAAAATAATAGAATAGAATAGAATAGAATAGAAAATAATAATACGGAAGCACCCAACGATCATCAACATTAAAAACAGCCATATCGCTTCCTTTATTTACATACTTATACTTACATATTTTAATGAATTACAGAACCCCACATTTATTTGAGCATTGAACATTTTCGAAAATAGCGGACAATACGGAACCACCCAACGATAATTAACTTCAACGTGCTTTCAACGAGTTCTATGGTTGCCGTTTTGCCATTATTATTAGTTGATCTACGTCGATACAACGGATATCCGTCGTTGCCCGTTATGGTTTCTGAAGTTAATTGTCTTGGGTATCGTTTTGAACACTTTCCATCAATCATACATGGTGAATTCATATTTATTTCACCGCACGGACCATGTATCATGTCTTAACGACAACGTGAAATAACTCAGGATCAACAGTCTGATCAGGAATTTCAGTCTATGTA
This sequence comes from Drosophila tani, assembly GCA_008042535.1. Classification (NCBI taxonomy): domain Eukaryota; kingdom Metazoa; phylum Arthropoda; class Insecta; order Diptera; family Drosophilidae; genus Drosophila; species Drosophila tani. Next base: position 14,237 of record VNJO01003537.1, on the reverse strand, counting down.
ACATTATAGATTTGATCCTGAGTAATTTTATGTACCAGCCCAAATAATATATGTACCTCTCCAAATACACATAATATTACAATTAAATCCATAAGTTCTTCAAATTTTTGTGGAACAAGACGTTCTGTAATGTCATGACGATCAGTGGTCGACTGTCCTTCAAATAAATTGTTTTTGATGTCATCCCACTGAGGATTACATGTAAATGTAATATAAACAGATCCGGTCGGACATATTTCTGTACATAAGACATTGCGTCTTGTGCATATTCGTTCATATACCGTGCGCTACCAATATACGATGAAGGCAATATAGTTAAACCTCCGATGTCATTAATATTAGCATCATTTGATATCGCATCTTGCTAATTAATATATTCTTCAGATCTTAATTTTGCTTGGTTAAAACGAATAAAATTAAGATGTTCAGTTTCTATTTTGGCATACATATCAGCGATGTACTGATGAAACAGTTTACCACATCTTAAGAAGAAATGTTGTTCCTGTGGACGCATTAAAATTCATGGCACTCATTTTTTTCTGCACATGCAGACCTGAAAATAGGTCAAAAATGTGACTTTCGAAAATTTTACAAATAAAATCTAAACACATTGAAAATATGTACATTTTTACCTGTTTGTGGATCAATCATTGGTATATTGATATGGTAGCCATTAGACTTCTGCATGAATGCATCCATAACGGCAAATGAATCACTTATTCTAAAAGTGGGCACACTTTTTTTTCTACTCAGTATAATTGGGTGTGAGTGAATAGGGTAATATTGCCTGTATTGACAGACAGTGTATTCACTCTCTCCATAGTTGCACAGCTATTGATCAGTACTGCAAAATTGGTGTGCAGTCAACGCACTGTACAGTGTTTTGGTGTGCAGTTGACTTACTGTACAGTGAGTGAAACTTCATAACATATGTCATACGCCAGAATAAAATGAAAAACATTGGTTTATATTTTCTTTTAAAAAATGTATTTATTATAAAATAAAGAGCTTAACAGTTGTTAACATTTGAATGAAGGAACATTATTTTGTTTACCATCCATTACACCATTACTTCAGTGGTGGCAATTTTTGATCGTTTTTCGCTTATCAAATTTTTAGCAACAGAAAACACCCTTTCTAATGCTGCACTGCTCGCCGGAGCTGCCAATATCTTGCAACTAATCTGATACAGTAGCGGAAAACGGTCTTTATTAATTGACCACCACTGCAGAACATCGTAAGGATTATTTATATTTTTATATGTTTGAATTTCATCTTGTATATATGATAAAATATTTGTGCTTTGAATGGGTTGGGAATAATCTGCAAAAATGTTATCTATGACTTGTGTGGGCTGAATTAATTTTTCAATAGCATCATTTGACAGTTGTACAATTGCACACACAAGCTGTACAGCTTGTTAAAAAATGACAAATATAGTACTCACTCACGAAGTGTACAACCATACACTGTTCTCACTCTAAGTGACAACACTAAAAATGTTGTACTGTCATTTTCTGCCCTATAGAATATACTGTACAGCAAATAATGAGTGCAGTATTTTGAAGGGCACTACACTACTGTGCAGATCTGTCAAGCTAGAAATGAATACATTCATGCAGAAGTCTAGTAGCCATCGTCACGTTTCCAATGCAATATTGGGCATTGTAATGCATCGTAACTACGATGAAGTTCCGAAATACGTTGCAATTGCTTATTTCTGCGATGATGTACAATATCACAGGATTGAAACTGATCACCAAGAATTACATTTGCAACCTCATCAATTTTTGGTGCACTAAATCGGCTTGAATGCCCTCCAAAAGGTGTTCTTTAAGCCATTACGATTTTGTGATTATCAGATGGCATACGATCGCGAGCAATTTTGAACAACTGAACTAATGCGTTATGATGATGAAAAAAACCTTTGTAGCTCACGAATAATGTCACGTCTTGTATTCGAAACAAAAGCACAGCGTTGATCCAATTCACGATTTTCATCACCAATAAAATAAATTTGCAAAAATTTATGATCAGCGTTAGGGTATGGCAATAACGAACCAGCTTGATGATCTGTAACATGTATGAAATTTTAGGTGGATGTTGGACTGTAACTATTGACTTGAATACTTTATCATATAAAGATAAGACAATCCTTTTAAAATATTTACCTTAAACGTCGGCATAAAATGATCTGTAATAATCTTAGTAGAACCAAAATAAGTAATTTTAAATGCCGAATTGTATTGTTGAATATGACTCAAAAAGTAAGACGTTTGAGATGGTTCGGGAGCAGTTTCTAATGCTGGCAATCTCACTTTGCCATTAGCACAACATAAGCCGGGCGTTTCACCTGGAAACTTAGCCGCATCACAATGTGGACATATTGGGTCCATCGTTCCAATATATCCGTACATACTATAATCAATTTGACTGTTGTAATTAAAAGCAGCATTCATAATTTTAGCCAAAACAGCACGACGTATTCGTGATCGCCGTGAAAGATTTAGTACAGGTACGGGGTTAACAGATTTATTTCGTGCATTACCTTCATCTGCAGTTCGTCATCGTCTTTGTAATACCGCATTTGTACTACGCGTTCGCCTACCTATATTTGCTCGTTTAGGTCGTGGTATTTTTTCTTCATATACAAAAGACAAAATGAGAGTAGTACACGCACATATATATAATACATTTTAACAATTCTAGACTATCCATTTATACGAACGACAAGAAATGTTTGACGAAAATCACCTGACAATAATATCAAAGCAGCTGCCCGTAAACATTGCGAAAAATGTAATAACTGAAGAACCGCTAAACCCATTTTAAGCGAACTTTACAAAACCGATCTACTAAGTAGTCCGATCAATGTCTAAACATTTGATTTAGCTAGATGAGCCCGTTCTTGAGTTAAAACACGACAAAGAATTGCCACTTTATTTTATATAAGAGAGATATCGTCTCTGAATGTTTTTGTAGACGAGCAGAATCAGTCTCTTGACAAATCGCTATTATGTAATGTAATATTCTCATATAAATTAGTGTTGTGTTGCTTATGAGTCAGTAAACAAAAAAAGAGTTGTTCACTAAACTGAGTGAGTGAACATGTTCCTTACTATTTGTTCTTTTTTGCTCACTTGCTCATTTTTGCTCACTTGTTCAGTTTTGTTCAGCTAGTCTTTTTGGTTTTTTATATGGAAATATGTATAAAACATAAATATACATACATACATACGAGTATATCAGATTTAAACTAATATATAACAAATGGATTTTTTAGTCGTTGAAATGCGGTGCTCAGTGTCTGCTTATGAACAGTTTATAAAAAGGCAATGGACAGTGAACAAGTGAGCAACTGAGCAATGAGCAGTAAACAAAAGAGCAAGTGAGCAATGAGCAGTGAACAAGTGAAGAAGTGAGCAAGTGAGCAATGAGCAGTGAACAAGTGAGCAAGTGAACAATGAGCAGTGAACAAGTGAGCAAGTGAGCAATGAACAAGTGAGCAAAATGAGTGAGTTGACTCTTTTGAAAAAAAAGAACAAGTGAACATGTTCGGCCAAATGAGCAGTATTTACTTAACACCTTTATAAATGTTGTTGGGATAAAGAACGTAGACTCTGCCAAGAGCATCTTTTTTTAATCCAGGGAAACCATCCCTATTTTTGAATTTGAATTTTGGCTTTAGAGCTCTGGATCCATGTACTCCATGAACTCTGTCACTCTGCCCGGCTGTCCACTTCATAAATGAAATCCTCCATACTGCTTCATAGCTGCACATATAACGTCCAGACAGTTTTTTTTTCATTAGATGTATGCTGTAAATGGCTTGATCGCTAATGCTACTAATGTTGGCATCAAATATTTTCAAGAGGGGCGGATTATATCGAACGACCCTTCGGTTATCAAGTTAATTGTTTCGGAGAGTTGCAGTTGGTCAACCCTGTACTGCCCGCCGGCGACTATTCCTTGAAAATGCATAAATATAATTCTTATGATCTGTAAAAAGCTGCCTCTTTCTCAATGTTCAGGTTATATATAGCCTTGTTCCACTGCTACATTCAGCTCCATTCGCGAGAATGGTCCATTCATTTACGTGTGGTCTCCCATGAGGGGGAATGGTCTGTTCAAAATCGACTGACCATCCGTTCACCATTCGCCCCAAAGGTTTCTATTTGTAATATATATTTTTGCAAAAATATAATATTTTTGCAAAAAGATGAATGGAAACTAGATCCAGCGCAGCATTTTATTGTCACCACTGCATAATGCGATGCTCCCTAAGCTGTTGCTAGGAAATATTTCTGATTTCCCGTCGTGGCAGAAAACACCCGATTTTTCTTTGATATTCAAGAACTCGAAGCTCCCAGCGTGAAACAGCCGAAGGTCCATTTTTTTAAATAACGGAGCAGTGGAATAAGGCTATTAGGCGACCGGGACTGAATGGTACGGGATCGAACAACTGTAATAAAATATTTATACTAAGAGATGAATTTTATGTATTTGTTTGACAATTGTTGAAATGCCCACTTCAAACAGAAAGTGATTACTTACGACATCATATTAAAAACCTCTAATTACGCCAATTTACAAAATAAAAAAAAAAAGTGCTCCAAGCCTGTTGATGCAAAATCCTGGTAGAGTTGAATCCCTAGATCACGAAAATGGCTTTAAATTTTTTGTCTATGAACAACAAAAAAAAATTGCTTATTTTACGTTTATTATATCATAGCTCGAGTTGTAGCCAACCAATTTAGCCGTCGAATGTTTTACTTTACAGGTAATTTTTTGTTTATTTAACAAAACTTACCTTTTTTTATAGCTAAATTCGACTGTTCATCACATCTAGCAAAGGTAAAAGACAGGCAACTTTTTTTTGTGTAAAACTTTAAAGAATCTTTTAAAAAAAACGTGTTCATAAAAAAAAAATGTAAAGCCATTTTCGTGATCTGGGGATTCGAATCTACCAAAATTTCGCATCAAAAGGCTTGGAGCATTTTGAGTGTAAACTAGTGTTATCTGTGTCCCTCCACTATAATACGCATGTGTTATTGAATCTAAACCATCCTGCAATCCTCATGAAGACACACAAAAAAATTTATTTAAATCCGATCAGCCGTTTACGAAAAGTATACTATCAAAACACATACAAGAATAATTATATTTATAAAGTTATATATATACTCGACCCTGCGAACTTTGCCTCGCCCAAATTCACCTTTATACACGTACATTTTTTCTAGAAAACATTTCTTTAGTTCAATAAAAAGAACTATTTACTAGAAGTGTTCGGGGATGTACTTATAATCGAAGGCGTTGCAAATAATTAAAATATACTTAATTTAGGTAAATAAATAAATCTTTATTAACTTAAAGTATGTTTTCTAAATCAGATTAATCTCTCAACGCAATGGAGTGTAACAAAATTCTTGGTTAGTCCGTCTTTAGCCAGCACAAATAAACTGGATGGTTTTTCCACGCGAGAACATGCTTATAGTTGTCCGTGAGAAAAGCATGGTGTTTCCAAATCTAAGCCACATACAGATATTGTTTGCCCCACGTTCAATGTACGCTGATGAAATCAATGTTTGCTGAAAATCATCGCGAATGTGGCGTAATGTTGAAAAAGTACAGCTGAAGATGAACATGCGCGTTCAAATGCTTCGGGATTCATCCGCCAAAACTTTCTCTAAACAACTGTTAGCTATTGGCAATGGGAAAGTTGCTGTACATAAAATACTGGATGTATATAATTACAAACGGACTTCTGCACAATCATCGACTCGCAAAATACTCTCCTCCATCGCATATTTCTCGATGTACACACACAATATCAAAATCATGCGTGGTTGGCAGAAAGAGCGATTTTGTCAGCAAAAAATTAAACTATCGATATCTTCAGGACGTATTTTATCGACTTACCAAATTAAAATGTGAGTATGAGGTAATCCACGCTTTTGCCACTCGACTGAATACATCCAACAACGTGTGGGCAAATACTTGCAATTTTGTAATAAAGTTGACAAATGCTGTAATGTCATGACGCTGTATCCCATTTTGTCCTGGTTATAATGAAAAGACACGGTCGTCCATATACACGGACGAAAGTCATAGCAACCTGTATGCATTCTTGTATGCGACGTGGGCTACCTATGTACGATGATGGTAAGAGAGGTAAAAGGTAACAGAGTTACCAATTTCAGCAGTCAGCGTTGTTCGCAATAGCATTTCGCAAGTGGATATAGTCTTCCGCACGCAGCTTCTGTTGATTATGTCGCAAGTATCGTAGTCGTTCACTCTCTATCTTCACATACATGTCGACCATAAATTGTTGACAAAGCTCACGAAATCGTAAAATGATTTTGTCTCAACCACGTTTAATCATCAACCAATACGAATAAAAATCCTTCGAGCTAACGTTCATATTTGTTTCGGCTCCTGTAATAATACATACTCAAATTAATTGAAGTTTTATTGTTTAGTAATACATTAATTATGTTCTTAATACTGAATGAACCTGTTACGGGATCTCGTTGTTTTATATCTACACAATATCCGTCTTGTCCCTTCCAAAAAATTAGTGGATATTGGAGAGCGTCATATGAACGGTGGGTGTCACTGATGAACTGAAGATCATTATTTCTTCTTCGAATCACGATTTTTCGCGTAGCTGTACGGTCGCCAACCATGATTCCAGCAACGTCGTCAACAACAGGTGCGTTGAATCTACTTATATGTTCTCCAGCTGGTGTTTTATCAGGATTGATGACAATAGCATGATTGTCACTTTGTAGCTTGTGCATGTGTGATTTAAATAATTTCAGTAAGTCATTGTGCTCATTTAACAGAGCGTCCAGCTCGCCGACGATACGCCTGGCAAAAGGTGAATTGAGATTATGGTAGTCGCAACGTGCATCCACACGATTGACGAGTGCAATTCTGGAGTCTTCGCCACCCTTAAAGTAGTTTTGTAAAAATGTAGGAGATTCGTTTGGCATTAGAGACAATGAGCCCCCTTTGTGATATACTTGGCCTTTGATTTTGAACGTGGAATTAAATTGACCGTTTGCAGAAATATTGTTAGCTATTTTTGTTGCTCCAAACGATGTCATTTGGAAGCATGAATTGAATGTACGAATTGACTTCAGGAACAGGCTAGAATCTGTACCGATAAGTAAACCGCGCAATGGTTCAGGTGTTGTTTCAATTTCGGGTAGCTGTACTTTTCCTGATGAGCAACACATCCCAACTGGCTTATTGTTACATTTAAGTGCATGACAACACAGGCGTTCCTTTTCGAAAGTACCAATAATCACTTTGGTATGAGCATAATATATAACATCAGGCTCGTACTGGAATGCTAGTCGAAGAAATTACCCTGATGTAAATGCTCTATGAACTTATTGGCGTTGTTGGTCAATTCTTCTACGTCGATTAAATATGAATCTACGCGCTTCTCTTCGTTGTAGTTGTCTTTTTTGATTACGTTCATTTCGTGCCTCTTGCTATTGTGATTGATGTAACTGCGCCATGCTCACGCGCACATTTTCATTATCTTTTTCGATTTGTTCTTCACATACATGTAGACCATAAATTGTTGAAAAAGCTCACGAAATCGTAAAATATTGTCTTGGCCGCGTTTAATCATCAAACAATACGAATAAAAATCCTTCAAGCTAACTTTCTTATTTGTTTCGGCTCCTATAATAATATATTTTCAAATTAATTGAAGTTTTATTTTTTAATAATACAATAATTAGGTTCTTAATACTGAAGGAATTACCTGTTATGGGATCTCGTTGTTTTATATTTACGCAATATCCGTCTTGCCCCTTCCCAAAAATTAGTGGATATTGGACGTCGTCAACAGAGCATCCAGCTCGCCGACGATACGCCTGGCAAAAGGTGAATTGAGATTATGGTAGTCGCAACGTGCATCCACACGATTGGCGAGTGCACTTCTGGAGTCCTCGCCACCCATAAAAAAGATTTGTAAAAATTTATGAAATTCGTTTGGCATTGGTAGCAATGAGTTTTTGATTTTGAACGTGGAATTAAATTGATGACCGTTTGCAGCAATATTGATAACTATTTCTGTTGCTCCAAACGATGTCGTTTGGAAGCATGAATTAAATGTACGAATTGACTTCAGGAACAGGCTACAAACTGAATCTGTACCGAGAAGTAAACCGCGCAATGGTTCAGGTGGTGTTTCAATTTCGGGTAGTTATACTTTTCCAGATGAGCAACACATTCCAACTGGCTCATTTTTATATTTAAGTGCATGACAACACATGCAATCCTTTTCCAAAGTACCAATAATCACTTTGAAATGAGCATAATGTTCAACATCAGGCTCATACTGGAATGCTAGTCGAAGAAATGACCCTGATGTAAATGCTCGATGAACTTGAGTAGGTATATAATGAGAGTTCTGGCTCAATTAGGGTGGGGGGAGGTGGTGAGGGAGGCAATTAAGAGGGGTAATAAATTATGTTAAGTTGACAGGTGGGGTGAAAAAGGGTGTAATTAATTAAGAGAAGTTGACAGGTGATCGTGGGATTTTGTAAATGTGATCCAGAAATTTTGTTGACGCGAGGTTGTTCGTCAGGTGTTGTTAGATGTGGCGTGACGAGCGATCAAGATTGGGTGAGTGGCTGAGACGTGTGAGGGTTGAGAAAGTCGCCCTTAAGTTCCACCTGTGACTTTCTCAAAAGGAATCCACCCTCAGTAAGAGATCGCTAATGCCAGCTGCTTCAGCTGGGAATTAGGGTCTCGATTAACGTGGCGTGTGACATAAGTAAGCTAAAAGTGTCATTGAGAGAACAGAGAAACGCACCATTCGTCGAACAGTGATCTACAATTTTCACACCTGTTCAGCTGAGGAATTTAGGGTCTCGGGATGTCTTAGAAACAAAAACACTCTTTTGGAGTTTGACTAAATAGGGTGTCGATTAACGTGGCGTGTGACATAAGTAAGCTAAAAGTGTCATTGAGAAAACAGAGAAAACGCACCCTTCGTCGAACAGTGATCTACAATATTTACAATTTTAGGGTCTCGGGATGTCTTAGAAACAAAAACCCTCTTTTGGAGTTTGACTAAATGGAGTCGTATGCTATAAAACTGAAAGTCTTTTTTAAAAACAAGCTGAAAAAGAAGTCCGAGGCGAATAATGGAAAACATTTCGGTTATATTTATCGACTCGGATCTGGAGACTTCGTTCTATCCACTACTATAATCGTCTCAGAAGGATCCAGAGGAGTATCGGAATGATTCGCCACTGTTTGGGATGGAGACAAGGGATTTTCTGGACGCCGAATTAGGCACAGATATAGATTTGCTGGATGTGATTAATACATATCCATATAATTGGCCCCACTGTGCGCAGCGAGTTGACCTCGATGAATCCTGGTCAGCTTCAAATTTATTCTCGGAGGGTGATCGACTATTGATGGAAGCCAACGAAGCCCCCGCTGAAATCGTCAATTTGCTGTCGGACAGTGGTGACAAAAGTCTGATGGAGATTACTTCCCAAGATCCAGGGGTGGGAATTTCCGATATATTTTCGGAGAGTAGAAATCAATTGTTGATGGAAGTTGAATTGGGTCCAGAAAATAGTTTACAAAATATGTTTCTAGATGATAGTTATGAAGACCAACTTTTGTTAGAAATTAAATAAATAAATAAATAAATAAATAATTGAATGAATAAATAAAAGCTGTTAGCAAAATTGAGAGTGTATTTATTTTGCAATCAAAATATATAAATTTATTCAAAAAATTTAAGTTTGTTTACATTTTTATTTTTGGTTAATATTCTTAAGTTTAGTTTATAATATTTCAGCATAATATCTATAGCCTTGGATCGTAAATTTAATGCCTAGTGACATTGGCACGTATCCGGCCCCACTTTATTTTCAGCATAGGCCCAAGGGCATGTCAGCATATGATTTCCATTACTCGATTCCCGCTCACCAATCGTCTCGATTCGTTCAATTTTTTCATATAGCTCATTGAGGGTGGAGCAATGTTCGTCAAACATAAATTCTCCAAATTCTGTGAGAAAAAAATTGTGTGTGTATAGGAGAGATGTTGCTGTTGGTGGTTGCAGTGCTAATATAAAACTGAATTTCAATTCATGTTTCGCTCATCCCCCGTTTAAGGGGGCAGAGTGCATTTCATCCCTTTAATTTTAAGAAGACACACACAACATCTCTCTCTCTCCCTGAAAATGTTCAAGTCAAATTTCTAATTCTATTCCTGAGAAAATGTTTTTCTTAAATTAGTCAACCCCGAATTAACATGAAGTACACGCAAATAAATAAATAAATAAAGTGAGTGCTTGTGCAGTTTAAATCTTGAAATAGATTAATAAAAACCGAAAATACAAAAAACAAAAACAAAACTGAAAATAAATCAAAAACAAAAACATAGACAAAAACAAAACTCTTAAATTAAAAAAAAAAAAAAAAAAAAACTTCTCATTCGGGGAAATATTGCACGTCCTGTCAACGAATGATTCCGGCGGGTGTACAATGGAAGCATCACGTTCGCACGGAATTAGACAAGCTCAAAGCTATAGAGCCGGTAGATGGAAGAGTAAAAAAAATTTCGGGTGTATTCAAGGGGCGAATTCTCAATTATATGTATATGAATGAGGGGGAGGAATTAAGGTATCCTGAAGAGTTTCTTAGTAAAGCGGGAGAGGCGTTAAACACTCATCTAGCTACGGTACTGCAGAGCTTCATCTCCGGTAAAATTCATTACGAGTTATTTGCGGAATATATGGTGGTGAAAGAGGATGATATGAAACAAGAAATTAAACAATGCCAAAGCAAAATGGAAGTTGTAACAAATAACTCGGATTTAAAACAAATATTTATTACACGTGCACTCCAGATTTCCGTAAAAATGAGCGACTTTCAGAAGCGCGATAGCGGCTGAACCACCAAGGGAGGAGTTTTTTAATCGGTTAACTGAAATGGAGTGCTCTGAAGAGGATTACACCCATGCACTTAAAGTTTGGACACAATTTTCTTGTAATTCTCTAAAGGAATATCTAGAGTTAACGGACGTTTTCGAAAACTTCCGCTCAATTTGTATGAAAATTTATTTTCTAGACCCAGCTCATTTTATACTACACCAGGCTTATCGTGGCAGGCTATGTTAAAGACGACGAAAATAGAATTACAATTAATTACAGACATTGACATGTACAAATTCATTCAAAGCGGTATACGTGGGGGCCTTGTACAATGTTCCCACAGATACACGAAGGCGAATAATAAATATTTGTCAGATTATAACGTGAGTAAAGAATCGACATTTTTAACGTTCCTCGATAGTAACAATTTATACGGCTTTTCAATGCGAGAAGCTTTACCTTACGCGAGCTTTGAATGGATCCCCCCTCAGACATAGAAAATATTAGAATTGAAGATCTCCCAAGACAAGGGCCATATGTGTATATTTTAAAAGTCGACTTGGATTATCCCTACAGCATTCATGACCTACATAGTGACTTACCATTTTGTTCTCAAAATAAATTAGCCAATGATAAAGAGAAAGTAAAAAAATTGATAGCTTACCTCTCACATAAAATAAATTATATAATTCATTATACTGTCCTACAGCAATGCTTACAAAATGGGCTGCAGCTTGAGAAAATTCATAGAGGGCTACGGTTCAAGCAAAAACCTTGGCTGAAAACGTATATCGATCTGAATACTTATCATCGTTCGAATGCAAAAAAATCCTTCGAAAAAAGCTTCTTTAAGCTTTTAAATAACGCTGTTTTTGGCAAGACTTTGAAGGATATAGAGAAAAGATGTAACATTAAAATAGTTAGTTATTGGGACCCGCCTCAGACTAATAATAATTATAATAATAGTGGTCGTAAAAAACTTTGCGCTCAAGCATTAATTTAAAAATGTAATTTTCATAGTGCCTCAAAACTAATGAACGATTTTTATACGATACAAATGAAAAGAATGAAAAGAATGTCATTTGTATACAATAAGCCAATATATCTAGGGTTTACTATACTAGAGTTATCAAAATGGAAGATGTATGATTTCCATTATCAGTATATGAAAGTTTCAAGATAATATTAAATTAAATTACATGGATACTGATTCCTTTATATACACACTTAAAACGTCTGATTTTTACAGAGATATTCGAGACGATATTGAATTTAAATTCGATGCATCTGGATATTTCATAGAGTGAGCTAAATTGTATGATTTCAAAATCTGTAATAAATCTCTAGTGGGGTTTTTATACCCTTGCAGAGGGTATTATAATTTTGACCAGATGTTTGCAACGCAGTGAAGGAGGCATCTCCGACCCCATAAAGTGTATATATTCTTGATCAGCATCACCAGCCGAGTCGATCTCGCCATGTCCGTCTGTCTGTCCCTCTGTCCGTCTGTCTGTCCGTCTGTCGGTTTCTACGCGAACTAGTCTCTCAGTTTTTGAGCTATCGAGCTGAAATTTTCAGCATAGTCTTATTTCTTTAGCACGCAGTATATATGTCGGATTTTTACAGAGATATTCGAGACGATATTGAATTTAAATTCGATGCATCTGGATATTTCATAGAGTGAGCTAAATTGTATGATTTCAAAATCTGTAATAAATCTCTAGTGGGGTTTTTATACCCTTGCAGAGGGTATTATAATTTTGACCAGATGTTTGCAACGCAGTGAAGGAGGCATCTCCGACCCCATAAAGTGTATATATTCTTGATCAGCATCACCAGCCGAGTCGATCTCGCCATGTCCGTCTGTCTGTCCGTCTGTCTGTCTGTCTGTCTGTCCCTCTGTCCGTCTGTCTGTCCGTCTGTCGGTTTCTACGCGAACTAGTCTCTCAGTTTTTGAGCTATCGAGCTGAAATTTTCAGCATAGTCTTATTTCTTTAGCACGCAGTATATATGTCGGAACGACCGAAATCGGACTACTATATCCTATAGCTGCCATAGGAATGATGGCGAAATTAATGTAAAAAAAAATTTAACTTCTCTGTTTTTCAACGAATTTCTATAAATTTTAAGACATAGCAGTTTTTTAAGGTTCTAGAATTACGGTTTTAATTTCATTAAGATCGGTCCACTATATCATATAGGTCCCATAGAATCGATCGGTCCATTTATATGAAAATGTAAAATTCTACATGTAAAATGTAAAATTTACAAAATTCGATGTTTTTTCAACATTACGATTTTCAATGATCCAATTCTGGGGTATACCAACTTCGGTTTACCGAAGTTAGCTTTCTTTCTCGTTTAAGGATGAATTTAATGGCAGACCAATAAGTGAGTTCGTTGGGCTTCGCCCCAAAGTTTATGCCTACAAGATTGATGGTGTCGATAAATCGTTCTTGAAATCTAAGGGTGTTACGCGAACAGCAGTAAAATATCTAGATATTGAAAAATATAAAAATATTCTTTTCTCTGAAACACAATTATATGGGTTTATGACCTTGTTTAGATCTAAAATGCATACCATAAATACTTTTAAAATGGCTAAAAATATTATTGACAAAAATGATTCGAAGCCAAAAATTTTGCAAGGTAAATTTAGCACATTACCATACAATCATATGATTTTAATAGAAAAAGATCTCAAATCTAAAATCCAAATGCTTGAGAGTGAGTCGCTTGTTCTAGGGCTAGAACTATCTGGGATAGAAAAAAAACGTGTTTCACGTGATCAACAAGAAGAAGAAGAAGAAGAACAGGAAACGCTACTACTCACCTCCCTAAAAACCAAAATAGAAAATCATGAAAATGATTTATTCTACAAAACCCTCGAATTGGAATTATTCTATAATGACCTACTCCCTAGTTTCAAGAGACATCGACAATTTTAAAATTTAATAAATGTATTTCACAATTATTGTTATTATGTAGATTAAAAACAATTAATAAATGTGTTGAACAGTATTTTCAAATAATGTAAACATAAGTATGTAAATATATATATATATATATATATACTAGCGGACCCGGCGAACTTTGTCTCGCCCTAATTCGACGCCATTATATAACCCCAGGGTAATAGTCAAACACTGCATTTCTTTATTTAGTATAGAGCGATATGATATACTATGTTTTTTGTTTTATTTTCCGGCGCAAAAACAAACAATGAAGACGGCTTACCAACACGCGAACATGCAACGTACAGCTGGCCGTGCGAAAAACAGGGAAATTCTAGATTTATCCCGCAGACTTCTAA
>VNJO01003536.1:0-10240 GCA_008042535.1 Drosophila tani | reverse complement strand
CAGCCGGAATTCGATCTACAAACTGAAGATCGACCTCATGTTCGACGATTCCAGGTGAGTGTTGCCTCCAAATTAAGTTTGGGTTCCCCTCCATTCACGGGGTGAAACTTTGGTCATAATTGCGAGCAGACACAGCCCCCGGGGAGGTGTGTTTTCGCCATTAGCCTCGCTCTCGATCGCGGGCCAAGTCAAATCAATTAGTCTTCTAAGGTACACAGAGCGAAAATAATGTGTATTTTAAAAGGGATGTTTACTGGAGAAGGGGTTATGTCTGAGATTAGATCTGAAAAAGTATGAAAACCTTAAGAAATGCTTACATAAGAGTAATCATGGAGACTCTTCAGGTTTTTCTATAAATCAAAGACTAGAACGTGAGCATTTAATGCATAACATCTAGCAGGGTATAAATATTAAAATGAATTCTTATATTTCATAAATATCATATTAAAAAGTTCAAGTCCCATAGAAATGTTCTAAAGAACCTTTACAACGTTCCTAGATCGATTTTATCAAAGTTCCTCTATCGCTATGACTGGCCATTTTTCTTTCTGTGCCCCAACACTCTCATTGCCATTGGCCACCCAGCACACTTTCGTTCTCTAAATCACAGAAACGCGTCAAAGATACAAAGATACAAAGCTACCAAAACTGAAAACAGAGAGTGAGAGACCTAGAGAGACCTCGGGAGATACTGCTGCTGCCTTGGTTATTTCGTTTACCGTTTTGCATTTCCATAACCAACGAAAAATACTGTTAGTTTTAAAATTAAAAACCATATTGTCTGAAAAGAAAACAGGGGAAGAGCGAGGGGAAGAGCCAAAGATGTTCCATAGATAGATCGACACTTGCTCTTTGCATAAATATTCAACGACGTTGACACACATTTGCGACGAACTACTTAATTGATTGAGAAAGAAAACTATGGGCTGCCTCTCCCCTCTTGAATATCCACAAGACACCACAAGACACCAGTCTCCAGTCCAAGCTCATCTTCCAAACTCATCTCCATTCAAAACTCTCGGCGGCCAACAGACGTTCTATGGAAATAAGCATTTCCGATTTTATGTCAGCTAGCGGTAAACAGAATGGCTCGAATTGGGAACACCTTAAGCTGCATTCGGCCATTGGCCATTGGCCAGTGGACACCCGTTCATCCCGCTCTCCCATCTCTCATATCTCATAGTTGTTCTCCACGAATCCCGGGCGCTGACCTGGTCAGCAGGATGTGGTCGTGCCAATTCCAACTACAGCTCGCTGGAGTTCAGGCATAGTCTCTCGAACGCAAGTCGAATATGTTAATCTCAGGTGGCTGTTGCGTTAATCAGTCAAACTTTCACAAAAATGGAACCGTTTTGTCGCACACATTTCGGCACTCAAAGTTTCGGCTTGATAGATCAGTAGATGGAGATGATAGATGGAGAATAATAAACTTAAAAGTGATAGCTCTCAAATTCTCAATCTAATCGATTTTATACTGAAAGATAAAATTTAATTATGTGGATCAGGAAATTCCCTGGCATCTATTAAAATAAATGGTAGTGAATGGTAGAACTTTCTATGGAGCAGGTGCCGTCTTAAACATTTTGGAGAGTAAACAAATTCTGAAATACAAAACTTAATGGGACTTGAATTCAAATGGTTCAGGAAATATCTTAGAGTTTATAGCTCGCTCTAGCTAGAATTTAGACATGTTTTGACCTTAGTGAAGAGCGTATTTCATTCTATTATGATTTATTATTTATTTTGGAATGAAAACCAATAAAATTAAGGAGGAATAAATACATTTGAGGATCCATTCTATAAGTGAAAAATTAATAAATAGCAGTTTAAACAACATGAGACGGGATTTCCTTGACTCTTAAATTATTCAGTGTTTAATAATGTTTTAAGCTCATTTTAAAAGCAGGCGGAAATAGCTAAGATCTAAAACAAAAGCTAACCAAGTAAATTTTAAATTTATAGGAATCAGGAAATAAATCAATAGTTAAAACGTGGAACCACTTCGAATAGAAGATCCTAAATAAGTAGTTTATTAAGCTTTTAAGTAATTTAGTGAGTAATGTTCAATGAATTTTTCATTATCCAATTTTAATAGTCAGCCAAAATAACTAAGATATCTAAAAAATGCCAAAAATAACCATAGCCTTTTAAATTATAAAAATCAGGAAATTCTTAGAGTGAGTGTTAGATCTTTCTCTAAGAGCAGGCGGAACCGACGCTCTAAATACCGAATTAATTCCTGAAACGGATACTTGTAATCTTCTTATACTCTAATCCTCTCCTTCCTCTACCCAGATCCATGCGAAGCAGCCGCCTCGACGATCCCCGCGGATCGCATCGCACCCGCTCCATCATCATGTATGGGCGCAGTGAGTTGGCCAGCACCACGGGGGATACGCCTCGCTCCCTGAGCAGCTTCCTGCAGGACAACAGCCAGTCGGCCAAGGTGCTGGCCGAGGCGGCCAAGAAGGATGTGCAGCGGATCAGCAACAGCGTGCAGGCCCAGATCGAGCAGCTGTTCACGGATGTGGCCAAGGATGCCACCAGCAGCTTCGAAGTTACCTGTCTGGGCTCGCTGCCGCTAAAGGATAAGGTGACGAGCCTGCAGGGTCTGCAGGAGCCACTGCGCCAGCTGTATCTCAGCGAGGTGACCAAGAAGGTAGAGTGGATTCAAGGGGATTTAGTGGGAGCCCCAACTAACAGTCCTATCCTATCCCACAGAAGCTCAACTCCGGATCGCTGGACATCTGTGCCACCGGACTGCGGGTAAAGATCAGCACTCTTTCCATTGCGAGTGGAGCGGATGGCCCGGAGGAGAGCGAGGCCCTCATCACGCCCTTCCACAACATTGCCGTGTGGTCGGCGGTGAAGTTCGTCATCTCGGACGACGATGGTGGCGCGGCCTTTCTGCCTTTGATTACAGATCCGGAGAACATAGACAAGACTGCCCTGTTCCAGCCATTAAGGTGGGTTTCCCTCCGCCATTCCTCATCCAAAGCTAACCATATTATTCCTCGTGCAGCTCCAGCGAGCAACTGGCCGTGGAGCACAGCATCCACGTGCACGCCCCTATCTTTGCGGTGGTCATGCGCTCGGCCAGCTCCCCCAAGGTGCTGGAGTGCCACGGATTCATCTGCAAGAGCACGGAGGATGCCATCGTGATCGCGGCCACTTTGTACCAGAGCCTGATGGCCCACGTGAGCACCAGTTCGCGGCGGAACACCCAGCGGAGGACGCCGCGCCAGCAGAACGGGGTCAGCTGCATCAGCATCGCCAGCAGCTCGGCGCTGGCCAGCTCCAACTACCTGTCCCGCTCCCAGGTCCTGCCCAGTGCCAACGGGCGGCGCAGCTCCTTCCGGGGCAGCCCTGCCGTGGCAGGGACTCCATCTCGTTCCGGCAGGAAGAAGCGGATATCGAGTAGCTCCTTGAGCTCCCACAGCAATGTCATCAACGAGGCCGCCGAGTTGGAGACCTCAACGGAGGAACGCCGACGCAAGTCGCACAAGTCGAAGCGGGCACCACCAGTGCCTACTACTGTACCCGGATCGGGTGGTCACCGGAACGGTGGAGGAGGAGGAACCCCCTCCCGCAGTGGCAGCATTGTGTGCGGCAATGGGCACGTGACCCGCTTGCATCAGAGCTCGCATCCGGGCAAGAAAGGTTCCTCGGGAGCGGATCTCTCGGCGAGCGTAGATGTGGCGCCTGCCAACGGCGACATACTCACACGAGTGGCCATTCCCAGATCCGGCAGCTTCCTCAACACCGGCGGACTGACCCGCTACAAGTCGCGGGCGGCGCGACGCCATTCCGGCAAGCTGGGCGGCGGAGGCGGCGGCGGAGGAGGGTGAGTATTGCCACCGAACTGTGGGGCAGGGGCAGTTGGGTCATCGTCGAACTGCTCCTGACCCTGGGTGCGGGCGGCAGTCTGTTTGTAATCCGGGGGAGAAGGTTTGGCCTGGTTGATTGGCATCGCTTGAATTGTGCTTCTAGTTCCCCACTTGGTTTCAGCGAGCTGTTTAACGAATTTCGGCTGCACGAGAACCTGCACTCGCTGGACGACATCCTGTATGCCATCATCGATGCCGACGGCATGTCCTTCAACGACCTGAAGCCCATCTACAAGGAGTTCCTGCTCAAGCTGGCCGTGACACTCACCCAGGACGAGCTCTTCCAGCGCTCCAAGAACATTATGCGGCGCCAGAAGAAAAAGAAGCAGAAGCGCAAGGCCAGTGTCAATGGATCGCAGGTGGGTCTTGAATCTTAGCTTTCCTAATCCCTAACTAACTGGTTATATCTTTCACCCCCAGAAGAAGCCCAAGAGCAGCTTCTTTGGCACCAAGAGCCTGAAGAAGGTCTTCCAGCTGGGCCAGTTCCGCTCCTGCCGCGGCAAGCTCTCCAAGCCAGCGGTGAAGCCCAAGGAGGGCAGTATTGACAAGCGCAAGATCAGTCCGCCCATCATCATTGGACCACCCATCAGCCATGCCCAGCAGCAGCACCAGCGGAACAGGGCGGCCACCAGTGGCTCCGATGTCTCCGTGGTGCGGAACGAGCATACCCAAGGCCTCAACCGGAACAGCAGCAGCGGGTAGGTTCCTCCTTAAGCCACCAAAACATCCAGTAAAAGTCATTAAAGATCCCCAATCCATATCCCCATCCCCCGCAGATACGTGTCCTGTTCGGAGTGCAGCTACGACTCCGAGTCCTGTGCCTGTGCCTCGGCCGATCGCTGCTACTGCAGCCTGCGCACGGAGCACCTGAACCACAAGCTGCGCCAGAAGAACGAGCGCAACATGGCCTTGGCCTCGCCCACCCGGAAGCCATCGGCAAACCCAACTGGAACTGGCACCGCGACCACCAACCGGCACTCGCTGATCTCGTGCCGGTCGGACGACAAATGCTACTGCTCCATGGTGGAGGAGGAGCCGGCCAGTTCGCTGGAACGTGACTCGGCCAATAATACTCATACAGACACGACCACGTCCTGCGACTCGGACAGCTGTGTGAGCGCCAGTAAGTGCTACTGCAAGCGCACCCATCGCCGCCAGCGATCCTCGGCGGCGGCGGCCATCAGCGAGGATTCGCTCTCACAGCAGCAGCGCAAATCCCGACCAGGGGGGGCTGGTGGAGCCCCTCGGAAGGGCAAGCCCTCGGAGAAGCTGGGCCTGGACTATGAGCTCTTCAGCATAAGCGGGAGCGGGCAGCCGGTGCAGCCGCACGAGGCGCTCAGCGTGAAGAAGAGCGTGGAGGCGGCGGCCGTGTTCGCCGATATGAAGCTCAGCCAGACGACGGACATCAAGAGCCTGTGCCCACCCAAGGGGTCGGCACCTGGTCTGGGATCCCGGCTGGGCAACGGTAGCTGTCGATCGCATGCCTCCTCTAGGAGATCCTCGTACCGTACCCGAGAGTCCTTCAGCACGGATCGCTTAAGCGGAAGTGGAGGCGGAGGAGGAGGCCTGCCACTGGCCATGCCGCTAAGCAAGAGCATCGGCCTGGCAGGGGGTGGAAGCGCCGACAACCTGCTGGCCAACATCAAGGCCATGGAGGCCAAGGCCGCCTCCATACGGAGCAGCGCCAGCAGGAGCCGCATGGGCAGCTATCAGTCGATGCGGGCGGTGAGCGCCTCCCTGGAGGACTCGCTGGGTTACTTGCCATAGACGTGGATAGTTACGATGTACATAGCTCATAAGCCTACATACTCATACATAAATATTTACTATATATTATTACATAATAATTCCCCTACGGCTTATGTTTCCCAAGACAATTATCGCTGGCTAGTCCGAGGCGGATGAATTCTCTTGCGAAACGTAATCATGTCTAGCTTTAAGTACCTCCTATTGAACATCCAGTGTGACTTTATCTCTAAGATCTAATCCATAGAAACTCGAGGTGCAATATGAAGACCAACCACAATTTTTAAATCAGTGCAATATTTATAAATAATATTATTATTAAAAATAAAAGCAAATTTTTATGCCTACTTAGATATACGTTATGGTTTTCTTAAGGTCTGGGGAAGTTTACAATTGGAAATATTAAAAAAAATTTAAAAACAATGTTCGCTGATTTTCAACACATTATTTATTAATTAGGACACGTGGGGAAATTCTAGGAAAATTATACAAGTCATTGTTGAACTCATACGATGTATAGTGGAAACTATAAAACAGGCACCTTCCATTATGATTCCCCTATCTTTCATAATTAAAACAAATGGAATAAATGACTTAAAGTGAATCTAATAAATTTTTACTGTGTTTTCTATTCAAAAACTTCAAGGTAGAAATTAATTTAGAGTTGTTTCTAAAATTCATGTATTAATTACATTATTTTCTAAAAGTCAACTTTTATTTTCATATCCCTAAAATACAACAGGAAATTTTTTAATCCCCATCCCAGGGAATATCCCCCTAGCATGCTGTATTTTATAGTAGTCTTCCCTGTACCCCGGCTCGCTTAGATATAGTGCTCCGTCATTCTATTTTTGACCACGGGATGCGATCGCCGCCTGGCTAATCAGAACCGGAGGGTCAGGGTCAGGGGCAGCCACCCAAAAGCGAAAGCCCGCTGGCAAACACGTTCCGCCGGGACCAGATGTTGGAGCTCTCGTCGCCGCCGTCGCAGGGCGGGCGCACGTCAAAGCGGGCGGAATTGATAAGATTACGGACGACTCAGTGCTCGGTGTGGCCCATGTCGCTGCTTCGTAGGCGCACCAGCTGTTGGCTACTGGACACCCCATCACGGGAAGAGCCAACGTGGTGGGTGCGTTCGGAGATGGAAATTATTCCGCTGCGATCCGTTGACCAGAGCTGACAAACAACCCAGAGAGATGACCACCTCCGCCGATAGTGTATTCGTTGCCCGATCCGATGGCATCTCCGCCGAAGGAGTTCGGGACCAGTATGCGGACGGCAAGGCCGCCAAAGTGTGGGAGATCTTCATCGGAGACAAGAACTCGCGAACGGACAACTACAAGAATTTCCTGATTGATATGTTGAGGAAGAAGGGCTGCAAGAGGGTCCTGGATGTGGCCTGTGGAACGGGGTAAGTTACGAGATAAATATCCTGGAAAGTTTTTGGATTAATCCATGCTCAGCACGGCTTTTCTTTTTATTTGGCAATCGTTTTTCTTTGTCTTATAATATTTTCCTTAATTTTCTTTTAGTGTCGACTCTCTTATGCTGGTGGAGGAAGGCTTCGAGGTTGTCTCCGTGGATGCCTCCGACAAGATGTTAAAGTACGCGCTCAAGGAGCGCTGGAACCGCCGCAAGGAAGCCGCCTTCGATAAGTGGAGTAAGTTTAGTAAGAGAAACTATATCCGCCTTCAAACTACAATATCCGTTTCCAATCCGACAGTCATTGAGGAGGCCAACTGGCTGACTCTGTACGATGACATCCAGGAGCACATCCAGGATGGTTTTGATGCTGTGATCTGCCTGGGCAACTCCTTTGCCCACTTGATGGACGGCTTCGGGGACCAGCGAGAGCACAAGCAGGCCATTGGCAACTTCGAGAAGTGCCTGAAGCCAGGCGGCGTCCTGCTGATTGACCATCGCAACTATGATAACATTCTGGAGACGGGAGCCACGCCCGCCAAGAGCATTTACTATAATGTGAGTATTTGGCTTTACAGAAATCTAAAACCTTAGCTATGAAAACTATTTAAAATTCTCTCTTCGTAATATTAAGAATTTAAAATGATTCCCAGAGATAAACAATTTCGTCAGCTGATTTGTGCCACATCACCTCGAGATTAATTAAAAACTATTAAATGACACATTCCATTCAAAAACAACCAAATAACGTAGCGTCATCGTGGTGATAAGGCTGATCTTGTTTTCGATCCCAGAGCAATTGCATCGCTCACCCATTTCCCTTTAATCATCATCATTATCATCCTCCTTATCAGTTACACGACTTTCGATTCAATTAATCCAACTTAATAATCTCCAACGGATGACTTGCGACTAATTACAGACGAGCCACACCGCGGACATCAAGACATCCGTGCTCTTCTACTGCGGCAAGCCATCCCTGGTGTCCATGGACTACCTAATTGCGGGCAACAAGCTGACCAGCGAGTTCCGCCTATCCTACTACCCGCACGAGCTGAAGCGCTTCCGTGAGATCCTCGGCGAGATCTTCTCGGAGAAGGCCCAGCACCAGCTGTACGGCGACTTCAAGGAGATGAGCCTGGTGAAGAATCCCGCCTTTTACATTCACCTGATCGAGAAGCCGGAGGTTTAGGTTTAAGCATTTAGTTTGTATTCACATTAGGGTCACAGAACACACATCCACATAAATATATATAAAGTTCCGCCAAAGTCTTCCAATTTCCCTCCTTCTAAACCAGGATGCAGTAGCGCCCCACAATGGAGGCGAAGCACAGGCTCACCATGGCCGCCTCAATCAGAAAGGGCACTTTCGCCTTCACAAAGTTGAAGAGTCCGGTGTATATGCTGGAGAGGGTGGCCAGTAGGATCGACGTCATCTCGCTTCCGCCAAAGTCTGCTTCAGACTGACGGCTGCGACGTAAATAAAATCGAAACCCCAAAGGCATGGGGTAAGGTGCCATTAGCCTTGCAAATTATTTGGGTTCCGATTCAAAGAGAGAGAGAGTGAGCGCTCGAAGGGCGACTTGTATTCAAATACAGTGGAAGTTCTATTAAATTCCTGCGTATGACTATAAAGAGAGCGATTTAACAAATTGTTTTGACTTTCATAAGGAAGTCAGACGCTTTGAGTTTATATTACGAAATACATCAGCTTTGGAATTTGTTCGAAAAAATAACAATATAAAACATTGTTATGGATTCCCAAAGAAAGGCTTAATGGCATTCTCCCCCGGACAGCTTACACTGTATTCAATTTAGGTTTGAAATACGAATTCAAATATTTTGGAGGATCGTCTGGCTGACGCAAGTCTAATTAGCATGCCCTCGTATACAAATATACAAATAAAAGAACTATGCTCGAGCTTTGGGACTTAATCGACAACATGTTTATTATTAATACGTTTCAGTTCCTCCTCTGCTATCAACGCAAACGTGGCGAAATCCGAGGCGAGCTCACACGCCAACGATCTTGTTGATGCGCTTCACGTCGGTGATCTGGCGATCGATCTCGCCGGTCAGTTGGGTCAGGATCTCCGTGATGGTGCGGTGCTGCTTCTCTGGCAGCTCGTATGCATTCTTCTTCAGCTCGTCCTGACTCTTGGCGATGTGGTAGCGCTGCTTGTTGAGCGACTTCTTGGCTGTTTCTAGACCAGCAGTCAGGCTCTTGGTGACCTCGTTGAGGCGGGTCACCTCCTGGGCAAACTCGCGCTCGGCCACCACGCTGTTGGGCAGCGCGGCATTGGCCTGCTTCATCAGGTTGTGGCACTTGCGGACGAGCAGCTCCTGGTTGTAGCTGATCTCCTCGAAGCGCTCGGCCAGCTTGTGGGCCCGCTCGCTGATCAGCTCGCGCTCCTGCTCCAGGTCCTGGATCTCCTGCAGCTGCTGCTCCTTCTTCAGCTGGATCTGGTTGATGTGGCGGGCGAAGGCGGCGCGCACGAGTTCGTGCCGCTTGAGGTACTGTTCGCGCAGCACCTCTATGGCCTGGTTGAGCAGCTCGTAGCTCTCCTGGGCGGAGGGCGAGGCCAGCTTATCCGCCAGTATCGGCTGGTTGACACTGCGCTGCAGCAGCGACTTGATGGTGTCCACAAACGAGGGGCCACTGTCCTGCTCATCCACCTCCAGGCCGGTCTTCCTCTGCTCACTGGGAGTCACCAGTAGCTGGGCATCGATCACCAGCTTGAGGCTGATCACCTGACCGCTGCCCAGCAGGAGGACCACGCCAGCGGGCATCTGCAGAAGCGCTATGCCCAGGACTGCGTTCACGCCCTCACTGGAGTCGAACTTGGTGCACAAGATGTACTCTGCCCGCGAAGAGGCCGTCAGCTCCAGTCTATCCTGCTCGGACTCGCTGTCCAGGTAGCGCTGCAGCTCCGAGATGAAGCTCACGGTGACCACATGGAGACCGGCGTTGTGGTAGGCAAAGTAGCGCAGCTCGTTGATCAGATCGCGCTTCAGGTGAATGGGACAGTTGTACGAGGCTCCTGCGCCAGCTGTCGAAGCTGCCGAAAGACCCAGCTCCAGTTCCACTGTCTCAAGAACGTGTATGACATACTCGGCGGGCTCGATGAGCACAAAGTCGTCCACCTCGTTGAAGGAGTGCTCGGCGGCCTCCGCCTCCATGAGCA